>PISX010029375.1:0-20133 GCA_004024625.1 Mellivora capensis
CAAGGAACTGTGCTGGGTCCTATGATGGGTAGCTAGAAAAGTATAACTCAGTTTTGATTGTGAAGAAGCTTAGAAGCTGTAAATGGAAACTATAAATAAAAACTAAAATTAGAGTGTATGGTGATGTCTACAGGGAAAGGGCAAAGTACTTATAAGTATCCACAGGACAGATAATCTAATGCTATATATTTAGCATTTAATTTGAAATTGTATGGAAAGGGAAAAATCTCAACAGCCTGAAATAAGTCAGTTGGCAATGCAAGCAGAGGAAGGAAGGAAGGAAGGAAGGAAAGAAAGAAAGAAAGAAAGGCTGAGAACCAAGAGAATGCTATTGCCAATAACCAACATCAGAATTTGGAAGAGAGATGTCACTGAAGAAGTTAGAGATATGCAAGATTTAGGCAAAATAGGTAACTGTGAGAGGTAATGATGACTTATAGACTTTGCATGGGGTCAAATGTTAAGTGATGGGTGTGCTTAAGATAGAAAGCAAAACCAATAGCAGGCACGGGGGTCAGGGGCTTTAAGTATAATAAGTATGTGACTGAAAGTTAGCAAACAAGGTTAGGGGGGTCATGTTGGGAGAATTTAAAGGACAGCCTAAAAAAGAGGGAATTTTTATTGGGAACTAGGAGCTTTCTGAATAATAAATGATACTTTTTATGTTATGTTAAAAACAAAACAAAAAAGAATACCAAAACCTAAAATAAAAACAAAACTATAGAGGCATATATTGTATTTTCATGTTGATTGTCTTATTTTCAGACATTTGCCTAAAGTGTGTCTTGATGTGGACTTTTTGGATTTATCCTCTTGTAATATTATTAATCTCACTGAATTTGTAAGTTTGTCCTCTGCCAAATTTGGGAAGTTTTCAATTATAATTTACTCAAATCTATTTTTTAAAAGACTACCCTTCTTTTCTTCTCCATCTGGGACTCTAATGACAGAAAGCTAAATCTTTTGTTATAATCCCCCAGATATTTGACAATCTGTTCATTGTATTGCTTTGTTCTCTTTCCAGTTATTTCCCATCTTTTGTTCAGTAATAATTTCTATTGTTTTAACTTCAAGTTCACTAATTCTTTCCACTGACTCCATCATATTGTTGAACCTATCAATTTTGGTTCATTGTTTGTTTCTTTTTCTTTTACTTGAATTTTGTTTACTATATTTTTCAGTTGTAAAATGTTCATTTGGCTCAACTTTATACTATTTCTTCACTGAAATCTTTTAATATTTTCATTTATTCAAACATATTTATTATTGCTTGGGGGAGCATTTTTATGATGGCTACTTTAAAATCAATGTCAGATGATTCTATCATCTCTGTGATCTTGGTGTTGATATCTCTTTATTGTCTTCTTAAAGATGAGATTTTTCTCATTCTTAATATGACAAAAGATTTTCAACTGAGACCTGGACATTGTAGGCATTAAGTTACGAGACTCTGGTCCATTTTAAACTTTCTGTTGTAGCTGGCTTCCTTTACTACTACTCCAACAGTTAAAAGGCATCGCCTCATTATTGCCAAGCAGAGTTTGCCGTTCATAATGCCCTATTCAGTGTCCCTTGACCAAAAGAGCAGGGCTTTTCGTTAATGCTGGGTAAAGGCTGGAGTTCCATCTCCCTCTTAGGTTTCTTCTTATACCACCTAGCTGAGAGGGATAGAATGTCTCATTATAGCTTACAATGTGGGATCCACTAACACATGGGGACAGTGACATTGTTACTGCTGACCATGGTTAAAGTACTCATACCCCACTAATCTTTTTTTTTTAAAGATTTTATTTAATTATTTGACAGACAGAGATTACAAGTAGGCAAGAGAGGCAGGCAGGGAGAGAGAGGAGGAAGCAGGCTCCCCGCGGAGCAGAGAGCCCGAAGTGGGGCTCGATCCCAGGACCCTGGGACCATGACCCGAGCCGAAAGCAGAGGCTTTAACCCACTGAGCCACCCAGGCGCCCCTACCCCACTAATCTTCTGACACTGCCCATCAATCATGGTGAAAAAGTGCCCTGTTACTACTGAGTGAGAATAAAGTCCAGCTTCTTTCTTAACTTTCTCAGATAACACGTGTGTGTGTGTGTGTGTGTGCATGCCTGATGAGTGTGGTAGAGTTTGCACTGCCTCATGATACTCTGGAGAATTTGGAATTCTAGGCCTCCTAGTCATGTCTTCATAAGCTGTCCCTTCCCCGATTTTTGGCCAGAAAAAGCAAAACTTTCTTGGCTTTTCTTGTCAATACTTGATGTTTATGAGTTGCTGGTTTCTTTAACTCCATGTCTAGAATATGTAAGGTAAAAATAAATGCAGGGAACTCACGGTGCTGTCCTTCTTTGGGTATTGAGGTCACTTCACTATCTACAGGCTTCTCTCCTTTTTTCAATATCCTATTATTGTTTTATGTACAATCCTAATGGTTTTAGTTGTACTTAGTGGAAATAACAGGGAAAAGTGTGTCTAATCCATCTTCCTTGAAGCAGAAATCCCTGTATTTTTTAGTATATACTTTACCTTGTTTGATTTCTTTCTTTTTACAATAGAATGCTTTCAGTGCCCTGAAACTGAATCTCAATTTTTATAAAGGTTGAAAGAAGGCCAAGGTATAATTTTATTTTACTTTTTTTTGTTTGTTTTAAAAAAACCATTCTCACTGATATATGGCAAAAATAATATAGTTTGAAAATGAAAGCAAAGAAAACGGCTAGAGTTATTACTGAAATAGTTCAGATAAGACAGGAAAAGGGGATTTCCTCTAATGGCTCAGCAGAAAATGGGTAGTTCATTTTTTTGGTAACAATTTCTTACTTATTAGTTAAATGTTCCTTGTGCTTATATATTGGTGACTAGATATTGATTATTCAAAGATAAAATTCCATAGTCAGTATCTTCAGAAAAAAAAAATGGAAGTAGGAATACAGAAAGAATGCATATACGTTTACACTCCCTTTCATCTCTACCTACCTACCTACCTATCCATCCATCCATCTGTCTCTTTGTTCTCTCTCTCCACCCCCATTCTCTCAACCCACCCTTCCATTTCTTTTTTTCTGATTCTCTACTAGATAGCTTTTGTGGGCAATTCCTCCACTCATGCTCTTCCTAATTTCATCCAAGGAAGTGATGTCCTAGCATAAAAATATAAAGGTATTATTCCATGAGAACAGGCAATATTAACAAGACAGAGATCTCTTTGCTCTACTCTCAACAATTCAAGGATCCATTGATGGGATATTTTGCCAGTCTTGATCATAAATGGGAAATGATTGCAGAATCCTCTGAATGAAGGTGGGCAGGTTCAAAAGCCAGAACCATAAAGGGAAATATATAACTATATCCCCGAGGGAAAAATAAGGGAAGATACAGTTTTGAAGAATCTCCAACGGTCTTTTCCACATCTTTCTGAGAAGTCTTTCTTTTTCTAGTTTTATTGAGATACACACTGAATAGGTTTAAGTCATGCTCCATAATGATCTGATATATGCATATATTACAAAATGATCACCAAAATATTAGTTAACATCTGTCATTTCGCATATTTACATTTCTCCCTGTTAGGGGAACTTTAAGGATGACCTCTCTTAACAACTTTCAAATATCCATTACAGTACTGCTGACTGTTGTCATCACATTGTACATTATATCTTCAGAAATTATATATTTTATGACTGGAAGTTTGTACCTTCTGACCAGTTCCACCCATTTTGCCCCCAACTCTCATCTGGCAACCACAAACCTGACCTCTGTTCTGTAAGTTTCTTTGTTTAAGATTCCATAAATAAGTGATATCATACAGTATTTGTCTTTCTCTGTCTGACTTATTTCACAAAGCATAATCTCCTAAAGGTCCACCCAATGTTTTAAAAAATGTCAGGATTTCCTTCCTTTCATGGTTGAACTTTTTAAAGGATGAAAACGTCATGGAACAACTAAGTAAAGAATTTTGCTTTATATCCTGGATTCTGATTTCCTGTAATTACGCTAATGGAAATACTCATTAAAAAACACATACAAAAGTACCCTTTCTATTTCCTATTCTGAGAAGTCAAATGCTAAAGCCAGGGTTTATATTAAGTAAATGATGTTGGCAAAACACAGGACCTCAACTACTGAAGATGTGTTTAGCACCCTCATGTTTAAAACTCCTCTAATGCTAATAAATGATGGATGAAAGCTGAACGACATCTGAACTCCTTAGAGAAAGATGAAAGATGACGAATGAAAACAAAACAAAAACAAACCCCAGGCATCTAGAAATAAAGCATATAAACAAGAAGAAACAAATCAGGGTCAAACTGTTGCCAAAAGCAGAGGCTGTAGATATTTTCTCCCTCAAGAGGTGACCTGTTGACTTTCTTTTAAAAGAATCCCAAGAATAAACTTAGAAGGTAGATTCTCTCTTCCACAGTGACTTTTGCTGAACTCAGCTTTGGCTTAAGCAGAACATTGATGTTTTGGTTTTGTTTCTTTTCCAATTGTTGGTGTTTTCTAATATTCATGAAAATAATTTCAAATGGCAGTGCTGGAAAGCGTCATTTACCTATGAACCACATAAAGCCCTTTCAGCAAAATGGTGTAAAATGTTTTCAGTATTTTAATATAGATGATGAAAATAAAATACTAATGAAATAAAAGCACTTAACTGTTAACCCACCAAATGATGACGATGATGATTTGTAAATCATTCAAAACTAAGAGGGAAACTTAATGGTTATGTAGATTACAAAAGGGAAATGCCTTTGAGCAAAGCTACGCTCATTAAAAGAGCTATATTCAGCTTGCAGGAGGAATTGCTCTTCATAACAAAAGATTTATGGTTTCTTTACACTCCCTAATATTTTTTCAGGACATGTCTTTTCAGGACAAGTCTAGTTCAGCAGCACCGCACAGGGAAGCACTTACTCAAGAAGGCTCCATTCTGACCTTTTATTGTATTCAGAGGTTTTATTCCTACACATAAGACTAAAACTTCATGCTACACAGGAGAGATGGCAGGATGTATGTGTAAGAGTCACAAGAATGAGACTACTGTATGCAAACCCTCACTGTGACTTTAGCCCAAGGCAATGAATGTAAAGAGAATCCCCAGCAGAGCAATCATCTCTATCTCTACATACTTATCTTAGAACTTACTTACTTATTCATCCCCCATCCCACCTGCTTTCCATTTTTCTAATGCTTCTGCTATCTTATTATAGAAATGAAGGAAACAGAAACTAGAGAACTATAAATTACCAAAGTCATTGTAGGAAGGACTACGTGTAAGGTGGAGATACAGCTATTCATCTGTAGGTAGGTCTTATGATATTCTTACCTGATAAAGAAAAACAACTTGGGGGAAAAAAACCCACAAGATTGATATAGATCTTGTTCATCTCCTTGGATCAAGGTACTTGGGGAAGAGGGCCAGAGCCAGACTGGGTTTTGAGAGTAAGCGTGTGTAGCACAGACCATAAAACCAATTGCTATTGTCAATGATTAAGATCACCCGTTGCTTTTTGGAAGACCCCACTGTAAATACAACGAATTCCAAATCCGTGGGAGGTTGTTGACATTCCTGTATATTTCACTTTTGACAAAGATGGCTATACAGGTAGTTGTCCCAAATTTATTTCCATTTGCCAATATTCATATTAAATCTATTGCCTAACTTTTAGTTTGGGCATTCATTACAGTATTCCAAGTTTTATAAGAAGACACAACAGACTCAGTATTTCTTTCTCCAGATGTATATATCTAGAGCCATTTGAGAAAATTAGAGCAGTTCTTGATAAAAGGATGAAAAAAGAAAGAAATTTATTTGGATTATAAGAAGAAGAATATTATTTTTAAGTGGCACACATAAATAGAAGGGATCTCTTTGGGGAAGTCTATAAATAACTAACCTTGAGCAAATTATAATAACCCAAGATATTTTAACATCTGACCCTTCCTGGCTTATTTCCTCTGCTGGACATATAAAGGATATTTAGATTTGCATGATTAGTCCCTTTTCTCTAATCCCCAGCCCCCACACACCATCTGCCACCAATTACTCCGAGGAGTACCAGGGTTCACTGGCTATTTAGATGAGCAGTTCCAGACTCGGGAGGAAAGAGAGTGGGTATCCCTGAGGTAAGCAAGAGAGGACTCACAAAGAACTTTACTTAGGGATTCTGAATAAAGCAGTTGGGGTTTGTAGGATGCACAGGAGAAAAAAAAAATGGGATTTAATAAAAACAAGAAGTATCATAGGTAGTTATCTATCCCTTTCCTGTTGTTCAAGGACAATGGCCAATAGGAAATTGCACATTTGTTCTTCTGGGATGTTCATTAACTGTGATAGGACTGTATGTAGGGTCCTAATTGTTGGGGTTATAATCTCAAACTTATAAAGACAGAGAAAAATATATCTTTGCTCTGGGGGGCTCAAACTGTTCTGTGTTTTGGAAACAAATGACATTCATTGGCACTTGGAATTGTTTCTATCACTAAACAGTTATATCAGTAATCTGCTTAAATAAATTGTCAATATACATAAAATTCCATAAAATAGTAAGATAGCCAAGATAGCAATACTTTTCTAAATATGGAGAACCGAAAAGAATAGTTTTCCTACTTTATAACATTAACCACTGAAGTATATACGTGAGATATATTAGAAATCACCTGTCTTTAAAAATAATAATCCAATTAAGTATGTAGTCTTGCCAACTATAAGACTGTAAGCTGTCCTATCATCAGACTGCAAAACGGAAAGAAACAGACTAAACAAAAACACAGTGACCAAAGATGAAATAGGAATATAGATTAGCTATAAATTATAAAACAATAAACAAGAATATCTTCCCCATTTCCTTTAGAAACTTAAATAAAATATCTAACTCAGTATTTCTTTGTGAAACCAACTAAGAGAGTGAGGAGTCCCAGCAGGTGAATTTCCTCTTTGGCTCTCTGTGGCAGACGTTTTGATTTCCTAATGATTATCCTCTATACCGTTTGTACTTCGTAATGACCGATTTTTGATCATGACATTCATTTAGTTAACAGCAGTGATAACCTAGACTTGCTTGCAACCAGTTAAGCCAAAAGTCTCATGTGGCCAATGGGTTCTAAGCAGAAGTCCCCTTGGATGTTACTGTTTTTTTTGCTTGTTTTTTTACTTAAAGAGGTGGGCTCAGTTGGCAGCAAGATTTTGCCTTCTGCCTTTGCCTTTCCTTCTATCTAGAATTCACATGTAATATTCTGGTGCAAAATCTACCTGTGAGCCTAAGGAAGAAAGCTACACACCAAAAGAGAGTAAAGACCAAAGGGAGGGATCTAGGTTCTCAATGTAAGACCAAGGTAATTTATAACAAGACTTTTAATGGAAGAAGACTTGTATTAAGTGGTATGTTAAAAAGCTTCAGAGGGGTACCTGGGTGGCTCAGTGGGTTAAAGCCTCTGCCTTCGGCTCAGGTCATGGTCCCAGGGTCCTGGGATCGAGCCCTGCATCAGGCTCTCTGCTCAGCAGGGAGTCTGCTTCCCCCTCTCTCTCTGCCTGCCTCTCTGCCTACTTGTGATCTCTCTCTATCAAATAAATAAATAAAATCTTAAAAAAAAATAAAAATAAAAAGCTTCAGAGATTACTAACCATCAAAATACCTGAATAGGTATCTTTCACTGCAGAAAATAAATGAATGCTATTAAATAAAAGATGAGATATGTAAATTAAGACTATAAAAAGGTATAAAAATATTACACAGTGATCAAGAATGTACTATAATTCTGTAAATTTTATAGTGAACAAAAGTATTACAACCAATTGTTATTAAAGCCACATTTCTATTAATTTTTACACTGTGTTTATAAGATGTATAAATATTCTAAGTAATTTATCATTACTTTGAAAACTACAAATAAGCAATTATCCCAAAGGAGCAGGTGTACCTATGTATTACTACTTACTTCTCATAAATACAAGATAATATATACAACATTTTGAATAGGAATTTAAAGTTATTCTTCTGAGCTACTTGGAGAAAATGAAGTAAAGAAAGAAAGTCAAAGAATATCTTTTAAAAAGCATCAATTGTGTTATTTAAAAAATTCTTTAGACTCTATTGTTTCAAAATAAGACCCTGTGTTTAAATACAATTATGACCAGAAAGCAATAATATGATAAGAATCATGAACTTACAATCTGCTCTTATATTCACTTAATTATCTATGGAAAAATAATTATCTTAATTAAATTTTATTTTTAAAATATTTTCTCTATACAGAAAACTCAGATAACAGCTCTAATTATAAAGTATTTAGAATTCAAGCTCTTTTCTATGATAAATATGAACCAAGTAAGCCTTCATAGAATTTAAATAATATCAAGCATTCTAATTATGATATCAGTTTACTTCAATAAACTATGGGATGATTTAAAATCATGATATTTTTCTCAGAGTCATGAAACCTACATTTAAAATATATTTGCAAATCATTCTACCCAGTTCACAAATAGACTTATTTCCTTTTATAAAACTATTAGCATATTTCTGTCATAGAAACTGAACAGGATAAAAGATTATTTGAAATTTTTCAAATTTTTATTCAGAGTACAGGTCTCTAAACTCTAGAGCATGATAATTTTTTTCTCATGATTTGTCAATGCCTGAAATAGTTGTCATGCTAATTCTAGTGAATTCCCAAGTATTAAAACATGAAAACATTTTGAATCAATATTTAATTAAACCTACACTTGATCACATATATGCCAAAGTCAATATGACTCTTGAAAAATATTGACTCAATTAATTTCTTCATATAATTATTTTTTAAATTAATTTATTAAAAATATTAGCATAACAAAAAAGGGAACTCCTACTTTTGGTCATCCGGGAAAAACTCATACCAGACTAGCCTGCTTGCCATACACAACTATAAAACAAGAAAAAAATTAAATGACAACTTGCGCATATGAGACAAGAGGCAGCAACAGCACACAATATGGACACTCACAAAAGAGAAACAAGTGAAACGAGCTACATAATGACCCTAATCTTCTGCCTGGACATCCTTTCCAGGCTGGGGTGGAGGGACAGGGTGTGCAAAGGAAACACAGAGGGGAAGAGCTAGCTAAGCTGACAAGGTAGGAATTGGGATTCCAAGCAGCGGCTGAGGAGCTCAAATTTGCAGGTACAAGCAAGAAGGAAGCTGTGCCAGGATCAGGTTTGAAAAAGTGCACAGATAAGCACAAACAGAGAGAAAATATTCTTATCACATATATGCAATGCATTCAAAGCAATAATAAAAAAAGAAAAAATATCAATTAAAAATGGGCAGGGCACTACTAGGCACTTCATAAAGCAATATATGTTAATGGACAATAATCACATGAAAATGTGATCAACACTTTTAGTCATCAAGGGAATGGAAATTAAAACCACGAAGTCACTATACTGCCCAGCTGTGAAGATGCCTACAATTAAAAAAAGTGACCGAACCGGCAAAGACACCCAACAACCTGAACTCTCATAGGCTCCTGATGGGAATGTAAAATGGTACAACCACTTTGGAGATCTGACCCTCTTCCTAAATTTAAATATATACTTACTTTATGACAAAACAGTAAGAGAAATGGGGAAAAACTGACCATCTAAAGATTAATTCATGAATGTTCATCAGCAATATATGTAATATATTCACAAGCTGGAAAAACCAGAGTCCCCGTAAGCATAAGAAAGAGGCTTATTGATAACAAGGAAATACCACATGGTTCTAGGAAGGTAGGTGTGGCTGAAATATGCAGCAAGATGAGTGAACATCAAAGACATGTGGATTATAAATGAATAAAAGACTGGGTCATAAAAATGTTATTTCTTTTTTACATACTAAATATATTTTGAACCATAAGGATTATGAGAATGGCTGATTTTATTTTATTTTATTATTTTTTGAAGATTTTGTTTATTTGTTTGACAGAGAGAGAGACAGCGAGAACAGAAACAGAAGCAGGGGGAGTGGGAAAGGGAGAAGCAGGCTTCCCACAGAGCAGAGAGCCCGGGATGGCAGGGTTCAATCCCAGGACCCTGAGATCGTGAACTGAGCCGAAGGCAGATGTTTAACCACTAAGCCACCCAGGCACTCCTATTTTAATTTTTTACTAAGTAAACTCTATACCCACTGTGGGGCTTGAACTCACGACCCCAAGATCAAGTGCAGTACACTCCACCAACTGAGCCAGCCAGGTGCCCTGAGAGAATGGCTTATTTAAACAGATTAGTAATAAACACTAAACACAAATGAGCCAGTAGCTAAAATGAAAAACAAGTTGGAAAAAATAAATTTTAAATACTATTACTGTACTTTACTACCTAATAATATCTAAGATTATGAAAAGCAAAGGCCATTGCTATCACAACATACATAATAAACATGCACTTTTGCTGGTTTACAACAAAACTTTTCTTCGACAGTCTAGGGCACTTAATAAAATTAAACAGCTCATGTTTCATTTAAAAAGCAATTTGAATCTCTCTTTTCTTAACGTAATACAGTCGTACCATGGGTTAATCTTGGAAGACCGGTCACCTATGTAGTAGTTACCCACTGGAGATGGCTTTGTTCCCTAGCGAGTGTCTTGCACTACCTTGAGATCCTAGAGATGGTTCTGTTTCTCCCATTTAGGGAGAAGGTACAGTACTACAAGCACCTAGTGAGTAGAGCCAGGGATATGGCCATTCTATAATATACATGGCATCTTCCCACCCCAAAGAATTATCTGGCCCAAAATATCACTAGTGGTCAAGGTTGAGACATGCTGACCTAATGGTACTGCCTCATTGTTACCAACACACCATACTGATGGATAGAAAGCTACCCTGTCTCATTATGCATGATAGATCACCTGTAAGGAGATCTCAGCATATATAGATTCCATAAGTAACTGCACTATTTTTTTTTTTTTACTTAGGTCAGTGGATATTCTCCAGAAGAATATTATCTATCCATCAGTCAATAGAGAAACATAGAGATGCAAATATTTAACTATACATATAGTTAAATACAAATATTTAACTATACATCTAGATGCTAAGTATTATAACAAACCAAGTTACACCAAGAATTTAAATCTTTTAAATCTGTATTAAAAGGTGTGCTATTCATCATCAAGAGAATAAAGACTTTAATGACTTTGTCAGTATTTCAAAGGATTTTCAGAACATCTGTGGGCTGTTCTCTCCAACATATTCTTGAGAAAGCAGAAAGTGTAATTATTAATTAGACAATGGTGTTAAGTCCCCAAACTGATGACAGCAGTTGCCGGTGCAACCTGATGAAGACATTGATGAGATCGCCGGAAGCTAACAAAGTAACTAAATAGCTTTCAGGGGAAGATCTGATTGCCTTCTTTGCTCCTTTCAGTGCACATGCGTGCACGCACGCACACACACACACACACACACACACACGTGCACACACACGCTCACATGTGCACACATGCCCACACGTGCACACACGTGCACACAAGCACACGTGCACACACGTCCCTTTCAAAGAGATGCTTACAAATTGCTTGTGTCCGTGGGGCATTCAAATGTTTCAATTTACGACTTCTGAGGTTTTTATCTGAAATATTTTGAGAAAATTTGAATAAAAGCATTTTTTTCTAATGGTGTTATTTAACATGTTTTACCATCAATTCAAATTTCAGTAAAAATAGAATTAGAGAATTAGAAGAATACACAATTAGCAATATAAACAGAAGACATTATATATGATTGGTGTATTTACCCTTTTTGAATTTAGTGGTAAATTGCACCTCTTTGTTTTGCTATAAGTTGAGGACAAATAATCCTCAACTTATTGAGGATTTTTCAAAAAGATATTTATTTTTTGAGAGAGAGTGAGAAAGCAGGAGGGGTGGAAGGAGAGAGGGAGAGAGAGAATCTCAAGCAGACTCTGGGCTCAACCTCATGACCCTGAGATCACGAACTGAGCCGAAATCAAGAGTCAGAGGCTTAACTGACTGCACCCAGGTAACTCAAGGACAGATAATCCTATCAATTGGACAAATCAACACGTATAGCAAAAGGAATAAAATGGTAACTAGTGCCGAGTAAAATCCTCATATGTATGTTATACATAGTTGTATAAAATAGGCAATAAAATAATAATTGATATAAAATTTATCAAGTGTGCAGGCATTATAGATTTTATTTTCCATGATTTTAAATAGTAACTAATTTCAAAATAAAAATAAATTTACTTTAGGGATAAATATATTGTACAAGGAGCAAGGAAATACAGAGCGCTAGGGAAATGTTCAGTTTCAAGACAGCATAGACAATTTTGAGTAAATTTGTGTATTTCTTTCCTTCCTTTCCTCTCTCCTTCTCTCTTTCCTGCTCTGTTCAGCCTTCCTTTCTACTCTCTTTTCTTCTCCTCTGTATCTTCCTGTCTCTCTCTCCTTCATGGGATGCTCTTCAACCTTGGAGAGCAGATCTCTATATTCCATTTGCTTCTCCTCTGATAACTAGAAGTAGTAATTACTGCTTTCTGACATATAATTTCCTATAGGGGAAAAAATAACCTTTCTTCCCAAACTGTACCCGTGTCATCTTTTGCTCCATTTAATCTTACCCTTTAAGCATGTTTAAAAGCTAAAGAAAATATCTTAACAGGAAAAAAAAATTCTGTTTCTTGCAGATACTGGTGAGTTTTTCCACTCCCACTCCTTCAACTGTTACTGCAAATGCTACTTATTATCTCTGTTTCTTCCATTTCAACACTATTTTCAACAAAATACTTAACTGCATTTTAGGAAAAGAATGACAAAACCTTGATGTGAGGTTTAATATTTATGAACAGATTGAGTTTATGTCAAAATGTAAGAACATTTATGAACTGACCCAGAAGACAGAAAGTCACAATGCACTTAAAAAAATGAGGTATATAAATCAAAAGAAGATTAAACCACATTGACAAAAGTGTTAATATCTGTCAGACATGGTGGACTAGATCCTAAATCCCTTACTCAAGAGATATATATATATATCATCATATTAACTCATTTAAATTAATGGAGAACATTTCAGTTTACAACCCAGAGAACAGTTGAACTTCTTGGCAGGACCAAACCCATGATCTTGTAGTAGCTGGGTAAGATTAGCATTAAAATTTACCCTTTCAGATCCACAATTAAAAGTAAATTGCAGCCCTTAAATTTGGTAGCATATAAAGTCTTCATTATGGAAAGTGCATTTCAGGATTTTAGTGAAAAATCTATTTCAGTAAATTCTCTGAAGGACAGAAAAATAGTAATCCCTTTTAAGATTTCACTTTAGCCTTCATTTTCCTTAAACAAATCTTCAAAAGTCATATCATATACACAAAACATGAAATGATCCTTATAAAGCAACCTATCCCAACGAGTTTTTACAAAGATATATACAATGGGTTCTCAGTGAAAAATCTTGAAAAGAAGCTCAAGCGCAGTTAATGACAGAATTTTAAAATAAAAAGTACTGATTAAATTTTGGAAACTAAATAAGGATAAAACCTAAGGAAACGTGTCTGTTACCATTGCATCAATATGAGCTTTATCATGTGATAGCAATGCGAGGTTCATTTTAGCTTTTGGTCTTCATTAAGTCAGACAAAAATAATAGAAATATAAAATGGGGTGAATAAAAATAAATAATATTGCTTAAACATATTTCAGCATATTCAGCCAACTTATATGAATTTAAATCACAAAAAATAATGATCACTTGAAAGTATTAAAAATGGAACAGTCTTGGGGTGCCTGGGTGGCTCAGTTGGTTCAGCATTTCAGCTCTGGTCATGAGATCTCAGGGTCTCAGGGGATCAAGCCCTGTGTTGGGCTCCACATTGACCTTGGAACCTGCTTAGGATTCTCTTCCTCTGCCCTTCTGTTGTTGTCCCCCTCCAACTCATCAGGTGCACTCCCTCTCTTAAAAAAAAAATGGAGCAGTCTCTCAATGAAAACTTCTTAATTGATTGAAAATAAATGTAAGTATCACTCATCATCAGAGAAATGCAAATCAAAACCACAATGAGATACCATTTTATACCTCTCTGAATGTCTAGAAACAAAAAGACAAGAAACAACAAGCGTTGGTGAGGATATGGTGAAAAAGGAACCCTTGTGCACTGTTGGTGGAAATGCAAGTGGGCACAGCCACTGTGGAAAACAGCATGGAGGCTCCTCAAAAAACTAAAATTAGAATTACCATATAATCCAATAATTCCACCATTGGGCACTTACCCAAAGGAAACTAAAATGCTAACTTAAAAGATATATGCACCCCTGTGTTCACTGCAGCAACCTTTACAATAGTCAAGATATGAAAGCTACCCAATTATCCAATGGATAAAGAAGATGTGACATACACATATTCAATGAAACATCTCTCAGCCATTGAAAAAACAAGAGCTTGCCATTTGCGACCACATGGATGGACCAAGAGGATATTCTGCTAAGAGAAGTCAGTCATAAAAAGACCAATACCATATGACTTGGCTTATATGTGGAATCTAAAGCAAAACAAATTAGTAAACAAACAAAAGCAGAACATACCTATAAATACAGAGAACAAACTGATGACTATTGAAGTATAGAGGGATGGGAAAATGGGTAAGGGGGTTTGGGAAATTAAGGGCTTCCAATTATGAATAGTCATGGGGACAAAGTCATGGTCATTGGCATTTAATACAGTTAATGGCATTTAAACAGCATAGTGTGTAGAAGAATGAAACTCGACCATTCTCTTACATTGTACACAAAGATAAACTCGAAATGGATAAAAGACCTCAACGTGAGACAGGAATCCATCAGAATCCTAGAGGAAAACATAAGCAGTAACCTCTTCAATATCAGCCACAGCAATTTCTTTCAAGATATGTCTCCAAAGGCAAAGGAAACAAAAGCAAAAATGAACTTTTGGGACTTCATCAAGATCAAAAGCTTCTGCACAGCAAAGGAAACAGTCAACAAAACAAAGAGGCCACCCACGGAATGGGAGAAGATATTTGCAAATGACAGTACAGACAAAAGATTGATATCCAGGATCTATAAAGAACTTCTCAAACTCAACACACACAAAACAGATAATCATATCAAAAAATGGGCAGAAGATATGAACAGACACTTCTCCAATGAAAACATACAAATGGCTATCAGACACATGAAAAAATGTTCATCATCAGTAGCCATCAGGGAGATTCAAATTAAAACCACATTGAGATACCACCTCACACCAGTTAGAATGGCCAAAATCAGCAAGACAGGAAACAACGTGTGTTGGAGAGGATGTGGAGAAAGGGGAACTCTCCTACACTGTTGGTGGGAATGCAAGTTGGTGCAGCCACTCTAGAGAACAGTGTGGAGATTCCTTAAGAAATTAAAAATAGAGCTTCCCTATGACCCTGCAATTGCACTACTGGGTATTTACCCCAAAGATACAGATGTGGTGAAAAGAAGGGCCATCTGTACCCCAATGTTTATAGGAACAATGGCCACGGATGCCAAGCTGTGGAAAGAACCAAGATGCCCTTCAACGGACAAATGGATAAGGAAGATGTGGTCCATATACACTATGGAGTATTATGCCTCCATCAGAAACGATGAATACCCAACTTTTGTAGCAACATGGACAGGACTGGAAGAGATTATGTTGAGTGAAATAAGTCAAGCAGAGAGAGTCAATTATCATATGGTTTCACTTATTTGCAGAGCATAACAAATAACACAGAGGACATGGGGAGATGGAGAGGAGAAGGGAGTTGAGGGAAATTGGGGGGGAGATGAACCATGAGAGACTATGGACTCTGAAAAACAACCTGAGGGTTTTGAAGGGGCGGGGGTGGGAGGTTGGGGGAGCCAGGTGGTGGGTATTATGGAGGGCATGCATTGCATGGAGCACTGGGTGTGGTGCAAAAACAATGAATACTGTTATGCTGAAAAGAAATTAAAAAAAAAACAGCATTGTATGGTAACAGATGGCAGCTACACCATGCTAAGCATATCATCACATGCAGAAATGTTGAATCATTATGTGGTACATCTGAAACTAATGTAACATTGTGTGTCAGCTATATTTCAAGTAAAAAAAAATCCATGAGACAATATAAAAATAAATTTTAAAATACTAAAAACAATTCTAGCACATATTCACTATTTTGATGTGAAAAATTAGTGTAAGTCTTAAAATCCTGGTTATAGAGATGGTATAGTATATCAAAAGGTATACATGTAGAGGAGTAATACCGATTCTCAAAACAAGTGAGAGAAGTTATAATACTTATAAGATAAAATCATCTTGGGGCGCCTGGGTGGCTCAGTGGGTTAAAGCCTCTGCTTTCGGCTTGGGTCATGATCCCAGGGTCCTGGGATTGAGCCCCACATCGGGCTCTCTGCTCCGTGGAGAGCCTGCTTCCTCCTCTCTCTCCCTGCCTGCCTCTCTTGCCTACTTGTAATCTCTGTCTGTCAAATAAATAAATAAAATCTTAAAAAAATATCATCTTATGAACACTTCATGATAAGAACAGACATAATTAGGTGGTGAAAAACCCAATTCCCTCTGTAACAGCTGAAAATCTATATTGAAAGTGATGGAAAGAAACAATTTGAATTAGTTTAGACATTGTTACAGCTTCATAGAACTGAAGATTCCAGTTCTAAGTTTTCAGGTAACTATTTATCAAGTAGTTTCAAAGTTGTGACCAGAGCAAAGTACCTTTCCCTTCTTTTTTCAGTTTTTCTTCTGTGGTATTAACATTCATAGGTGGGGGAGGTGGTTTCAAGGGTCTGATGAGCTACTTTTATACTATTTTAAAAATTTTTGTTTATTTATTTGACAGAGAGAGAGAGAGGGGGGTAGAGAGCAAGCACAAACAGGGGGAGAGGCAGGCAGAGGGAGAAGCAGACTCCCCGCTGAGCAGAGAGCCCATGTGGGGCTCGATCCCAGGACCCTGGGATCATGACCTGAGTTGAAGGTAGACACTTAACTGACTGAGCCACCCAGGTGCCCCACTACTCTTTTATTCCTTTCTAGGGTCACAGCTCCAGAATTGAGACCAGTTGGCTCTCACCAGCCTGAAAGGTATCATGTTTTCACTCCTGAGTTTTGGCCAAGAGGATGCTAGGCAGATACCATTGTACACTTCCTGTTGAGCTACTCAGGGCCCACACAGGCCACTGGGAGCGTTCTCACCTAAATCATGGGCTGGATGATCCGAGTCCAGTTAGGGCAGACAAGGGTTGGATGGGGGAGCTGGAGAAGCTACAGGTCTGCCAATCTGCAGGCATTTACAACAACACGCGTTTTCACATCAGAAGAGATGCTGTTACTGGAATAAAAATTTTATACAAGATAAATGGCTTAACAAGACAACATTTCTAAAAGCTCTGGGACACGATTAGCCTTACCTCTAATTTTTAAGTTGTTTGCTTTTTGACAGTAGCACAGTCAAAATAAACAGTAGCTGAAAATTCAGCCATTTAAATTTCAAAATAGAAATACAGAAGTGTTCCCACAAAAACACACTGCTCCATATTTTACAGTCACAGTCTATTTGCACACAAAAATATGCCACAGGCAAATGATTCAATTAAACACACATAATAAAGCTATATATTTGACATGATATCACAACTGGAGGGGAAAAATTATATAGTCTTTTAACCAGCAGCTTACATAACCATGCAGTATCAAAATGGCCATATAAAACATAAAAATGAGAATGTAATATTTCACTTAAATGGGATGACTCCTTGATGGTACAGAAATAGAAATAAAACCCAAAATGTCTTTTAAAAACATTCACCATCCCTGGTATTCAAGTCTCACTAGTAGTTGTTCAGAAGGAAAATAGAAGCATGAATGCCATAATGTTAATGCTTTCCCAGCAGGAATAGAAAGCCAAGAGCCCTCAGTTAGATTGTGAAGCTGATGAATATTAAAATAAGAAAATCAGATGCACTGCATGTGTGAATGGTAACTGAGACTCTTCAGAATCCCAATTTCACATTTGCAGTCGATTTATCTCTTCATCTTCCTGAAGTAGATAAATTGAATATTGCAGTTAATAGTTGGATAGCGCTGCTGAATAACGCCAAGCATCTGTCTATTCAGCAAAGATACATATGCCATTGTGCCTTCCATCAGCTACTACCACCTCTTTGTGTAAGTGTAAAAACTCAGAAGAAGAAACAAATGTCAAATTTGCCAAAGATCTTTCCTTCCCGGTTGCCTTATATGGTATAGAGAACTTTTATCAGGCATAATATCCAGAAGAAATGCACTTTGATTCTGTTAAAAATTTACATTTAGGGAGCTCCTGGGTGGCTCAGTAGGTTGAGTGCCTGCCTTCAGCTCAGGTAATGATCTTGGGGTTCTGGGATCGAGCCCCTCGTTGGACTCCTTGCTCAGTGGGAGCCTGCTTCTCCCTCTCCTTCTGCCCATTCCCCCCACTCATGTGTGTGCTCTCTCTCTCTCTCTCTCCTGTTTCTCTCTCGAATCAATCAATCAATCAATAAAATCTTTTAAAAAAATCACACTTAAATTTTTATGTATGGTAGATTTTCTTTTCCCTTCAAGTGACAGAAAAATGCCACTGGCTAATTTCTTTAAAAAATGTTGAGTATATGAGCATTACCAAAATTAAAAAAGATAGGGAGGAGAGTTTTAAGAGCTAAGTATTCTGTCGGGTGACTTTAAGAGGTGAGTGCTGCAAATTGTGTAAGACTGATGAATCAGACCTGTACCCCTGAAATAAAGAACACATATGTTAATAAAAAATAAATAAATAAAAAATTAAAAATTAAAAATAAATAAATAAAAGAAACTATTAAAAATTAAAATAGAAAAAAGAAACTATTAAAAAACTTAGTTTCTAATTCACATAACCATTATAACTAATAAATGTGATATAATAGCACACACAAATGTGAATAATAGTCCCTAATTCTTTCCACTTTGCTGAGTTGGGTAGTAATTAATACACAGACATGGCATATTGTCAGGCATTTGACAAGATAACCCCACTGTTTTTAATTTATTCTGGAAGAGCCAGAGGTAAAAATTTAATGGTCGCTTGCACAGATCCTTGTCTCAGATGACGATGCAATCCAATATTTGGGGGGAAAGATAAAACTTTCATTCTTGCTAACTAACTTCATTCCCCATTATGTATTTTTCAACAAACACTCATCAATGTGTATTAAGGTCCTGCTGTTTATTAAGATACTGGGAAGAATGTATGATGGTGATAGAAAGATGAGAAGACTACCATTTTAATTCTCAAAGATGTTAGGAACTACTAGGAAGGGCATTTTACAGTTACCGTGTAGCATAGATACGGAATAGATAAATACTGTAGTGGACAGAAGCAGCAGCAGTGGTAAAGACAGGGTACAAAAGGATGCGTTTCCATATCAATAATGATGAGAGGGAAGTCCGGAAGAAGGAATGACTGAGATGGATTTCAGGGAAGGGATTACGCAGAGGGGGAGCTGTGGTTGGACCCCTTCCAACAAGGACGTGTACACAGATGTCTGGCTGTACCAGGTGCTGCAACTATAACGCACATTCCTTTTCTGAAAACCTTGCTAACAGGCAGGTGCCACATGCAGATTTTCAAAAGGAATATATTCCATATGCAGAAGATTATATAAAATCTCACCAGGGTCAGGAGCTGCATCTCATTACCAAAGAATTAATATTTCTACAGTGAAATGTGAACATCTGCAGTAAGTGGGCAAACAGAGTCAAAAGGAGTCTCACAACAGGTAAGGATAGGTTTTGACTCCAGACGAGTTACAAAAAATAAATTACATTCAGAATTTCTTTTAATTTAAAAATTCTAAATAAGGCACTATATACCTGTTTATACAAATTTTAGGATTATTTGCTCCAGCTCTTTGAAAAATACCAGTGGAATTTTGATGGGACGGCATTAAAAGTATAGATTGCTCTAGGCAGTATAGACATTTTAACAATGTTTATTCTTCCGATCCAAGAACATGGAATGGTCTTCCATCTTTTTACGTCTTCTTCGATTTCTTTCATGAGTGTTCTGTAGTTCCTCGAGTACAGATCCTTTACCTCTTTGGTTAGGTTTATTCCCAGGTATCTTATGGTTCTTGGTGCT
>PISX010029376.1:0-20134 GCA_004024625.1 Mellivora capensis
AAGAAGAAAAGAAACAAGATGGGATTGGGAGGGAGACAAACCATAAGTGACCCTTAATCTTACAAAACAAACTGAGGGTTGCTGGGGGGAGGGGGTCGGGAAAGGTGGGTGGGGTAATGGACATTGGGGAGGGTATGTGCTATGGTTAGTGCTGTGAAGTGTGTAAACCTGGCGATTCACAGACATGTACCCCTGGGGATAAAAATTTGTTTATAAAAAATAAAAATTTAAAAAAAAAAAGAATGTAGCAATTAGCACATATGTGATCCTTGTCAGAATGATGCAGGCTATAGGTCAGTCTTTTGAGCTAAAGGTGCACATTTTTTGCTTCTTTCTTCACCATGACATTTTTTGTAATATATGTAATCATAAATTTAAAGGGAATCACCATATAGGATATTTTTGAGCCAATAATTTTACTAGAAGCAAAATTTTGGATTATCAAGAACATTAAGTTATACAATGATTTGAATAACCTAGATTTCTGATTTAAATAATTGTTAAATGCTTTATATGAATGATGATAATTAAGTATAATTAAAATACTAAAATATTTTTATGTTGAACCTGATTTAATACTTTTCACCAAAAATAACAGAACCCAGGGGTGCCTGGATGGCTCAGTCAGTTAAGCACCAGATTCCTGGTTTTGGCTCAGGTCATGATCTTGTGGTGTGAGAGAGATCCTGCATGGGGGCTCCACACTCAGTGGGGAGTCTGCTTGAAGTTTTTCTCCCTCTGTCCCTTACCCCTCTTAAAATAAATAATTATCTAAAAAAATAATAAAAAAAGAAACCGTATATTCTCAGTTTCCTTGTTTCAAGTTTTACAATTTTATTACCTCAGACCTCTGATTTTTTGTTTCACATAAACATAAATTTACCTGGGCAAGTTATTCTTTTGAAGTAGCTGAAGGTCATTTATGTGAAAGACCTTGAACTCTGAAATAAATACAAGTGAAACTTAAATTACCATCATAATTAGTTCAATAAAATATTTTAATTATATGTGAACACTTCTAACATCTTTTAAATGTCATAAAAATTTAATTTTGCATGGTTTTTGAATGTTTTTCTGTTGTCATAATGAAAATATCTCAATTTTTAAAAAGTGATTCAGAAAGACTATGAAGATTGGTATGCTTAAAACCCCGCTATGAATCAATATATTGCAGGTGCCCAATAATTTCATCTAAAAAAACATGCACCGCAAAAGTGAAAGCAAAAAGAAGTAAATTGTATGACTGAACACTGTTGAATCCAATGAGAATTGGCAAAAGAAGCTAATTATATTGTTTGTGTCTTTCTCTGTCTCTCTATCTATGATTTATAATCCACAAAAACTGGCAAAACTATTTTATTGACCAAAATTTTGCCAACTATTTACCTTTTCATGTTTTAGCTACCATGCAAAAGCGTCTAAAGAAGGAGAAAAAAAACAAGAGAAAACTGCAGGAAGCCTTGGAATTTGAATCAAAGCGCCGGGAACAAGTGGAACAAGCACTTAAGCAAGCCACTACTAGTGACAGTGGCCTGAGGATGTTGAAAGGTAATGTCTGACTTAGACTTTCACACTCAAGGTATACAAAGAAAAAAACCCAATTTAAAAAAGAGAGGGGGGCGCCTGGGTGGCTTGGGGCGCCTGCGTGGCTCAGTGGGTTAAAGCCTCTGACTTCTGCTCAGGTCATGATCCCAGCGTCTTAGATTCCAGCCCCATGTCCTCTTGCTCTCTGCTCAGCAGGAAGCCTGCTTCTCCCTCTCTCTCTCTGCCTGCCTCTCTGCCTACTTGTGATCTCTGTCTGTCAAATAAATAAATAAAATCTTTAAAAAAGAGAAGGAAGAAAGGAAGGAAGGATGGATGGAAGAAAGGAAGGAAGTGAGGGAGGGGAAGACGAGAAGGAAAGGGAAGGGAAGGGAGAAAGGAAGGGAGGAAGATCTAGAAAGAGGGTGAGAGGGTGGAAGGAAGGGAGAGAAGAAAGAAAGGGAGAAAGGAAGGAAGGGAAGGAGGAAGGAAGGAAGGAAAAAACAGAAGAGCGAGAGGGGCAGGCTCTGTTCAAGAATAATTTAAGAGGGGCGCCTGGGTGGCTCAGTGGGTTAAAGCCTCTGCTTTCGGCTCAGGTCATGATCCCAGGGTCCTGGAATGAAGCCCCACATCAGACTCTCTGTTCCGCGGAGAGCCTGCTTCCTCCTCTCTCTCCCTGTCTGCCTCTCTTGCCTACTTGTAATCTCTGTCTGTCAAATAAATAAATAAAATCTTTAAAAAAAAGAATAATTAAAGAAAATCAATTTGAGGCCAAGTGTTTTAGTTATTAACTAATGTCTCAAAATAATCCCTATTCTGAGAGATACAAATAGCCTAGGAATAACAGGAAACCCCGCTGACTTTTACAGTAGAAGCAGTAATACTGATAACCCCCTTGCACCTAAAACGTGAGTATTTTATATCCATTCATATTAAAATATGCTGATGATTGTTGTACTCTCTTTTAATGAATTATAGGATGCTGGTTTCTTTAATGTAGATTGCATCAGTGTTGAGGGTTTAAGGAGGGCCTGGATGAAAAAAAAAAACATGTTTTAAGCACATTCCTGGAGATTCTGTGAGAACAGATGCTTCTGTCATGAAATCTCTTAATTCCAAATTTTTTCTTACTACATTTTCAATTATGAAACCCCACAACATAATTTCTTCTCATAGAATATTCAGATTCTTCTTTCACAGCACATTGACAGCTTGTATTTTTAACTGATATGTTAAATATACATAGGTATATTAACTAATATGTGTGTATAGCAAGTATAAGCCCAAGAATTTTACATGCACATGTACGCATACCCCATACACATGTATGAGACAAACAAAAAACTAAAAGTGTGCTTCAGTGTCCTACACCAAGAATGAATAAAGAATTTTTTACAAACATGACTCATATTCTTTCTTTCCAGAAGTTCAATTCCCTTTTTACTGTGACTGTCTTGGATCATTGTGCTCCCAACCAATAGAAATACAGTGCTAGATTATTAGCTCATGCTAACCATGACTCGTTGAGACACAGAAAAAAATAAGTAATTATATATTAATATTTTACACAATGGGACATCTTAGTGAAAGCCAGAATCCTTGCTTATCAAAGGTTCTAAAAATAACATTTCTTGAGTAGCAATAGGGCTTATGTTCTGTGTACTCATTATTATTATTATTTGAGGCCCTGAGCTTGTCATTCTGAAGTGGTTTGACATTATTATTTTTGTTTACATATTTAAAATCCACCCATAATTGAGCTTTACCTCGGTCTAGTTTTTCTATCACAAGGGAAAAACAGCTCTTTCTACAGCATGATGGGTACCTTGTATTCAAATAATTTTCTTATATTAATCTTTGATGGCATTGGGTGATGCACTAACATCTGGTATCCCATTACCCAAGGATGTCCAAGCAAATGTGTGTGTATATATATATATATATATATATATATATATACTCATATAAAGCTATGCTTCATGGATATAGATAGCTTTTAGATAATCACATCTCATATTTAAAATTGAAAAGAAAAACCCAACTTATTTCTTTTTTCCTCAATTTTTTTTCAAAAACAATTCATGTATCCCTTTGCCCTTATAACCAGTACTGCATAAAGATCACAAACCATAACGTGCATTTTGGTGTTCAGTGTGCTTAGCATAGAGATAATCTCATCATCATCTCTCATTCATTTTACAATGAAAAATATAGCATAAGAATGGAGACCTTCCATTTATGCATTTGTATCCATCTTTTTCTTATTCTACAGTCAGGTCATGTTGCCTGATAGTCTGAGAGGATTATTTTCCTGAGACTTATCTCTAAAGAATGAAATAAAGAAGTATTTACTATATACTTGAAAATATATGCCAAATTTTAGAATTCAGCTATAGTTTATAATTCTCCCTCCTACCATTAAAAACAGACATATGAAAACAAAAACAAGAATGCTATCCAAGATCTTGTGTTATCCATAGGACCAAATTACTAGTTTCACTTTAAATGGAATCAGAAAAAATAGAATTGTACCTTAATCTTGAATGTCACTTCTTTCAGATACTGGAATTCCAGACATTGAAGTAGAAAACAATGGGACTCCTCATGATAGTACTACTATGCAAGGTACAGTAAACAGCGTACTCCTCTCTATAACTGCCTGATATGGGGTGGGCATGAGTTCTTATGTTGATATTCTCTATATAGATAAAAAAAATAAGTTTAATTCTTCTCACTTTATGGCAGAGGGAGAAATCTTCAGTATTTTTTGAGATTATATACATAGGGACTAATAATTTCACATATACAATGTGGGAAATTTCTTGGACATTTAACTTTTTAAAAAGAATGTATATTTATGTTAGGCATATTCTAAAAATGCATAAAGGTGAATATAATTTACCTTTCCAAAGTTTACAATAATATACTTTAAAAAATTTCACTACTGTTTGTAAATACCACAGGTAGAATAATTATAACCTATCAATATGTTTGATGAGTTCTAGACAACAGTTTTTATCAAACTCTAAATTCCAATTCTGTTTAGATAACTTTAGAAGCCATCTAAATGTGGAAATAAGAACATGACTTGTAACTCATGATTCTCAGGATTCCCATAAGTGCTTAGATCCTTTGAAATATTTAAAAATATTTAGTAGTAGGAGAACAGATGAAACAAGTCAATTTAAAATTTCACTGGAGTGCAAAACAATCTGAAAGGAGAAATTTAATTTAACCACTGGAATTTTTCTTGTCTAATTCTAATGCAGTTTTCTAGCTCTTTGTATGTAGATTACCTTTATTTTTATGTTTAATATGGAAAAATGTCTCACTCTAATAAAAATAGAAAAGGCATCTCTATGAGAAAATGATTTCTTAACTTCAGAAAGCAAGACAATCATGGATGTTACTTGCTAGAGGATTAACCTCTAATCAATGCCTTTTCATTGTGTAATGACTAGATCTACATGAACATGAACTAGATGTGACTAAAAGATCCATTTGTGTTCTTTTGTGTGTCCACATTTATGTGGAAGTTTCAGAAAATTTAGAAACCCTCATTCATGTAGACTTGCCCATCATTTTCTACAAAACAAGGATTGTCAGAGCTCATGGATCTTCTGATAATGCCTGTTTCTGCAGTGGTTGAGTAGATCTAATTAATGCATTAATTTTGCTAAGTGTGCTTTGTTCATTCAGTGAAGCTTTTGATATTTCTTATCCCTCTTATGCTTGCTGGCTTTCTTTCCTCAGTTTAAAAGCTGCATCTATGTGCCCAAAGCCAATATGGACAAGACTCATTGTCCGATCAAGTCACCACAGTTAAATTTATGAGGAAAAACTCCACTAGTTGTGGGCTACCACTAGTTGAGTTTGCTGTCACATATTGGGACAAGGTAGGGTTGAATAAGCTTGAAGCATTTGATGACTTCTTAATTTGTGACACACAAATATAGACCCAGTCTTTTATGGAACATTGAGTTTGATTGTGCCCCTCCTTTGATGGGCTGTAAGGTCAGCTTTGGAATTGGAGAGGTTAAAGCAAACACACCATTAGTGGGTTGTATATTTATTATCCTGTAATCCTATACTTTCAATCCATTGCTGTTTGTTTAATGTATATGATGCCTTTAATTTGCAGTAGTAACATCTTTCCCAACTCTGAAATATATACAAACATTTTTACTGTCCTAAATTTATTTCATTTCCATGCAACTAAAAACAGGTATCTAATTCATGGGAATTAGTTAGATGATATAAATCAAAAGCCTTTGATTTGGTTTAAATTTTCTTATTTTAACAATGTACGCAAAGAATGGCTTTTGTATATTAACTTGTGGTTGGGGTAGGGCACATTTAATATTTATTTTCATTGAGCATACTTTTAATAATTTCTGCTATTTTTTGTTGGCTAAATATGAGAGAATTAGTACACCCTTAAAAGGATTAAGATAGAATATATTTTAAAGCAAGGGACTTAACGCCCATTATTTTTTTCAAATTACAGATCAAATTGACTAATATTTGTCATTAGTAGTGTGAATATATAGTAAAGTATGGTGTGTTAACAATTACTTGTTGAATGTCAGCCTTTTAGGTTATGTTAAAGAATCTTGATAAATGTAATGAAAATGGAAAAGTACACATTCTCATCTCTCTTAGCATAGCATTTAAGCAATATAAATGATAAATGTCCCATCATCATCAATATGGAAAACTAGAGTGAATGCTCTGTCTTAATATGACAGTAGAATCACAGTTTAATACCTAAAGTAAGTTAATTTTTTGAGCAAAAAATGAAAGTTTCATTAGCCAGTAGGATAAGTGCCTGAAAATATTATCAGAACTATTTTGAGTGTAGTTCACAAAATGAACCAATTCAAATAATTACCTGAAAAATCCCAGTAGTATTACTTATTATTTAAGATGTTCAGTATTGAAAAATTACTTTTATATGCATTTATGAACTTCAGAAAATGTGTAATGCCTGGAAGACATAAAATGCAACTTTGGCCATTATTTTTTTCATTCTTCCTAATAGATTTGTTCTTGTGTGTTATAGTTTTTATCTTTTGTGACTTATTTTGATACTGATTTCATCTTTGCATTTTCCTCAGTTACCCATTTTTTAACTTGGAAGAGTATTTGTTAGCATTGTTTATGAGGGTCAATTCATTCATGCCAATTCAGTGCCATTTCCAAAACTCATCTTTATCCCAGCAAACAATTCCAGCATGTGAAGTCTTTTCTCTTCCTATTGTCAGTAGCTCTGCTAGATAGAAATCTATCAATCACCCAGTGCTCTCGCTTTTGAAATTAAATTAGTTCCAATGGGATATCTCCTTAAGAGAGTTTAAAGAGGAATTGGAAGAATGTTGTTTGGTCATCTTTAAAACTAATAAAGTTATATACAGTTTTATGCTAATGATTACATAGATTTTAGTACAAAGATTCTTTGTACTAAGATTCTTACATGTATTCTAAATCTCTTTAGCTTAGTTATTTCACGTCTTTTATGCTTTGAATGTTGTTTGACAGACAAGGTATGCATGAACCACCTTTTGTAACCCTAATTTTAATGGTCTATTATAGCAACTCCTTCTGAATATTTTAAGGTGATCAAACAATGAATACATACTCACTCTGATGGCTCTGTCCACTATTGGTAGTGGTGAAGGATTCAGTGGAGCATATACACTAATATTGTCTTACCTAGATTCACATAATTCAGTTGAGGGCCTGCAAGACAGCACATTAACCATCTTATCAACCAATCTCTGTTCCACATTAAATAAACATACTGGGTGTCATTAAGTGCACCTTCAGATCAATGATTTTTTTCAAATGACATTCAAGTACCATTTGTGTAGTGCATTTCTGTTGATAAAAGCCAATTAAATTAGCACAACTACAAGTGCACTGATAAAAACTAAAACTGAACAGCAGTACCATTATCTAACAAAGTAGTATTTTCTCTTTACTGTGTTCTTCCATTTAGTTATTATTCTATTGGAAATCTAATTATGATCCTTTTACTCCCTAGTCAAACTTCACAGTTTTTGCAAGCTTAGCACTGACAAGTGATTTCATTACATTTGATTGCCCGCACCCAGATTGACTTAACTTCACTTGGAGGCCCAAAAGCCCTCTCAGTTTCTCAGATTCCCTACTTGCACATTATAGCAACAGCTCCTTCAATTAATTAGCATAAACAGCAGTAACATGAACTGCTGAACAGAAAATAACATCATTTTATGATGACAGGGAGACTTCTCCTTTTGCGTGTTTATACCTTAGTTAACTCTCATATGACTATATTTCATTGTTAGGGGCTACTGGTACAGTTGACAGTACATGTTCTTAAAATTTTGAGAATTGACATCATCATCTTCATAATAACAGATAAAACAAGCCCAGGACATGAAGGTCTTAAGTTTTAGAAAACACACAACAGCCTTCAAAAACTGACATTCTAATAATAAAATAAATTAATAAGAAAAGTTCAAGGGAGATAGCATCATAAATTGCAAGGACACAGTGACACATTGCTCCTTTTCCTGACACTGTATTTGTTTGGGGAAAGCAAAACAAAACAAAATTTAAAAAACAAACAAATTAGGAACTGTTTATGCAAGAGGAATGTCAATCTGTGTGAATGATTTTTACATTTGCTTTTTTTGCCTACGTGTTTGACCATGACACAGAATGATTTAATACTGGAATATATTTTTCCATAAATATGGTGGAATTTTAAATTATTTTCCTTCCTTTTGCTACTAACACACTGGAAATAGTTATTAAATCTAACCTACATGTTAAAAGTAAACCAAAATTTGATGCAAAAGATAAACCTACTAAAAATTTTCCCCTCCTGAGCCACTTTTGTTCAGGAAAATGTAAAAGCATATTCATAGAATATAGACTAACCTTTCTAAAGTATGAAAAGCATGATCTCATCCATGCAGCACTTTGTAAAGATGCCACTGAAGAATTAAAAACAAGGTGACTAAAGTGTCATTGATTCTAAAAGCAACAGACACAATTTTAACACTTCTATGCTAAAAACACACTTATTATGTCTTACAATGTAATTTAATATATGCGTTTAAAATATAGAAATTTTAATATACACTTAGAGTATGAAGGATATATGAATATGTTTATTCTCATCTACTCTCTGAAAAATGAATTTGAGCAACATCTAGCCTTCCTCGACCTTTGAAACTTCCTTATATTCTATCTTTGTTGCTCACTTGGTTACCTAGAATAACATTCCTCTAATGAGCTTCAGATGGCATGCTCGTATGTATTGCAAACAATTACCCTTGAGCTAAAATTGTCATTGCAGAACCTGCTAGAATAACAATGAAAGGGATGGTAGGAGCAAGCAAAGAGACTGGAAAAACTAAATCATATATGATTACTTCCCATGTATGTGATTTGAAAAGAAAAACTAAAAGGAGAGCAGGTAGAATTTCTCTATAGAGTTTTCTAAGTCCCACCACATTGTGCTCTACATCTTTCTCTTGGGGCTCCACAGACTACTTCCTGCCCTATATTCATGACTCATCAATTGTCCTCCCCTTTTATGTCTTGTACTATGTTGTAAGGTATACATAGACACATTAATATTCCCACTGAAAAGTGGAAGTGTTCTTTTCTAAAGTGTATAGTGTGACAGATATTAGAGAGATTGTGGGAAATAGGTCTTCTTCCCTCTTAAATGCTTCTTTTGAGAGGAGGAACCTTTTACTACTCAGAGAAACTTTGCTGCAACTGTCATCATAGAGTGAAAAAAGACTATAGCACACACCCCACAGAGAAGATTTTAACATCATTCTTTAAGGCAACAGTAGTTTTTTTTTTTTCCTGTAAGATTCATTAGATGGCCCAAAACTTTTTATTTTCTCCCCCAGGAAGTATTTCTCTCTCATTTTCTCCATCCTTCACAGGATTTTTATCTTGATTGATAGTACCTCACACACAATATCATACCTTTATCTGTGAAATGACTGCCAGGTTATAGTGTACATTATGCTTTTAGTTCTTTCTAAGGAGGATGTAAAGAGGTTACATTACTTGGTAATTTGGGGCTTGGTTGTCAAGAGATGGCTTGAACCACCTACCACTACATTGTTAACAGAATATTTGCAATGACTGAAAGGCTGCCACATTAATGAAGATAACATAAAGTCCCATCTACAGATCTAAGACATACAACTCCAGTTATATATCTCACTTACACAATAGATGAAATTGTAGCTTAGTGATAGCAAGATAGTGAGATTTGCAATCCAAAATAGGTTTCTCTGCTACTCAGCATTTTGTAAGTCTATAGATTAATTCATCAATCAAAATATCTTTCTGACTCCTATCCAGGAAGGGTTGTTTAACTCAACTTTGTAATTGTTTAGCCAGTTACATTATGCTCCATCCTCTGTACATGTACAATACATTTTTAAGCTTAAAATTCACTCTATCCCTCTTCAAACCCAGGTAAGCTTGAGGAAAATGCAAAAGGAAAGCCTTTCTCTGATTAAATGTTCCTCAGTTTCACATTTGTGTTTTCGTGTACAACACACAGCATTTTCATAGAAAACTGTAATAATATGTTATTGTTGTCATACCACTTCTTTTAAATAAGCAGAATAAAAGAAAAAAGGTAGAATGATGTTGCAGTCACATAAATGTGTTGTAGTTCTATGCCAACATGCTTATTGGATAATCCTAAAACTGGAATGGTGAAAAAAAGAAAGGCAAGATCTAGTATTCATATAGCCTGGTGAACTTTGTGCCATTCTTTTCTTTTGAGAAGATAGGGTGAGGGAGGGCTTAATTTTAAAAAGCACTTATTGGGTGACTTAACTGAAATTTCCAGGGATAGATTCAGGCATGGCTGCATCCAGGAACTCAAATAATAAATCTGTTTAACATGTCCCTCTTTCCAGTTCCCTCTAGTGTCCCTTCCCTTTGAAGGCTTTGAGTTTTTTGTTTTGTTTTGTTTTGTTTGTCTGTTTTATATTTGGCTAAGTTTTCCTATTCCATTGTGCAAAATGTGGCAAGCCCGGGTTTATTGTTAGTTCTCTCATTAGTAACAATTCCTTCAGAAAGAGGATTTTGTTTTTGTGCCGTTCTTAACACACATCCTCTACCAAGATTGCTCCTGTATGATAATTAAGAACGATATGATTAACCTCCACTTTATAAGTAGGGAAATAGCCTAAGAGAAGTTAATTGGCTTGCTGTTGATAGAGGGTTCTAAAACATAGGAATCTTAACTCCCTCACACATTATCCTCATTGTCAATTTGTGTTGATATTTTCACTTTCAATCTATACTGTTAAAATCACTAGTCATCTAGCTAGGATATTTAACTAGACTATAATGTTATCCTATGAAAAATAGGATCCAGCAGGATCTAGGTGGAAGAAACCTTCTCCAGCTTGTAGTTAATTAACCAAAAGAGCCTAAAACCAACTCTAATTAAATAATTACTTCTGCCTTGAAACTTTGCGGAGATTGGGGTAGTACTTATAAAAACTACACAAATAACCTACAGCTCTCTTCAAGATTCTTTACTGTGGGCCTTTAGCATAAAGTCTTATTTGTTTGCTATAGGGAACTTCTTCCTCATTTATAATACCATATTACAATCAATTTTGGAAATTAAAGTGAATTTAAAGAGAAACATTCTTCAGATTTTACCCAGACCTCCTTGAAATCCCCTAATATGTCAACCCCCACAGTTTATAATTTTCTTGTTTAATGTTTAGAAATTAACATTAGTAATAATCTGTTTACTCAAAGCTGCAATCTACTTTACCTCAATAATGCAAATGGTTATTTAGACATTTTCAACTATTTCTCTTTTAACTTTAAAGAAAGCAGTATTTTTATAAACATTTCTTCACTATTTCCCTACTGTCCCATAAATGTTTAAGTGATTATATTTTCTTCAAAAATATACAAATGAATATCACGTTGATCTCAGCATTGGTGAGTAGCCATTTAAGATGGGTGAGGCATAACCTGCAACTCAAATTTTACAATCTCCTGGTAACTGCATTTTAATACTCTATGGGAAATTTTGGATGTGGTCATTTTTAATGTTGTTCAAGTAAACGTTTAATGTTTTCCCATTACTTTCATTCATTTTCTTCCATATTTTGATCACACATCAGGATTATAGTGTTTTTCTATTAGTTTAATATACAAAAGGAATAGTTAAAAGTTATAAAAAGTAACTTTAAATATACTAAATATATGTTTAAATATTACATTAAAATGTTTACAGTATGCTTCTTAAATAAAGTGCAAATAAATTTGACCTTTACAAAATATTTTTTAGATTATATACTTATGGAAAGTGGATGATACAACTTTAGATTTTTAGAGAAATGGCATAAACAACTTACCACTTTTCACCATGGCATTATGTATAAGAAGTATTGCAAGAATATGACATTCCATATGTGATACAAGTGCTTAGAATGGCTTAGTATGGCTCCTAACATAGTCAGTATTCCATAAATACTAGTTTTTATTTATACTTCTTTCTTTCCCTTTCTTTTCTCTGCAGGAAAGTAGAATTCAAGTACATCTAGAGCTCTTAGTGAGGCTCAAAAATCACAGGTCTGTGTACTGGACACATGTACTTTCATTGACATTTTATATCTGGTCTGTGGGAGACACAATGTAGGAAGAACATTGGTCTAGTAGTCAGAATTTTTCAGTCACTAATTGGCTAATTCATTTACTAAGCTTGAGAAGTAATTCAACCTATCCCTTCCTGAGTTTTAGTAAAATAGTAATTATAATATTTGCCTAATCATCCCCTTCAATACATTAGATCCTTACTTTCTGACAAGCATGACAGATATAAGATTTCATTATGCCTAGGCCCAATACAATACATATGAAGTTAGCATTTATGTTCACATGTGTAGATTTTAATAAGAATGAAATATTTGGCATATAATCGATGTATAAAACTTTCTTTAAAACATATTATTTTCAGTAGACAGTCATGGCAAATATATTTTTTATAGTTTACCATCATATGGGGATAGAAGGGTATCCTTGCCACTTTTTTAGGGTGGGTCTTTTGAAGACCAGGGAGTAAATAAAGGGGGAAAGGCTATATTAAAGAATTAGTTCACCAAAAAAAGTGAGTTAAAAGTGAGCAAGAGAGATTGATGCTCCATTGTGATATCATTTGCAAAGAAAAGACAACCCATACTGATTTTTGTTTTGATTAAAATATAAATCAGAAATTTGGGGGGCTAAAAAAGTCAAGTAGTTATTATTTTCAAGAAACTTCGATTTTTTTAAGTGCCACATTATAAAATCAACATCAGAACCTGTTAAAAAAAATGACTATAAAACAATGTTTTCCCTAGATGAAGAGTAATCAAATGATATGCTACTTTATTTTCTGCCCCTTTCTGCATTAGTCTACTTTTCCTATTTTCAAATTAGTAGCTCCATATTTATACTATTGTACTAATACCTAACTGGACCCCAGACTGTTATCACTTAATTGATTTGAGGATACTATATTCCGAACGTGTTTCCACAATGAAGTAGAGCTCATACAATTGACTGAATATTTAATTTGGATTGAACCTATGACTGAATTAGAGCATTAACCAGCCCATTGTTTTACCTCTCTCTTATTCAAGTTAGGAAAACATGGTCTTTCAGATATGATCTTATTTAATGCCAAATAATATAGTGCCCATTTGAAGATTAGAAACACATCACTAGTTAAAGGACTTAAAGAAACAAAATTTACTACTTAGCAGGAGAAATCATTTATAAAATATTGCCATTAGTTCATGAATGAAATAGCTACCTCAAAAGAAAGGTTTGATGGCACAAAGTATGCCTATGATGAAGCCTATCAGTTCTTAAAAAAATCTCATTGCCTTTTTTTAAATTTTTATTTAAATTCCAGGTATTAACATTGGTGTAATATTAGTTTCAGATGTACAATTTAATGATTCAGCAGTTACATACAGTGCCTGGTGCTTATCGAAACAAGTGCACTCCTTTTTTTCTTCAAATCTTTATTTAAATTCTAGTTAATTAACATACAGTGCAATGTTGGTTTCAGGAGTAGAATTCAGTGAATCATCACTTACATACAACACCCAGTGCTCATCATATCGAGTGCACTCCCTAATCCCATTGTTTATATAAGTGAGTAAGTGGTGAGGAAACACTTGAAGGTAAACACGAGCTCTGAGGAGGAAAAATAACTTTATCTAAACATAAATTAAACCTTCAAAAACATAATAGACTTATTTCTTAGCAATTAAAAAAAAACACGGGCTTTCAGTTATGGAATGAAAGAGTCACAGGAATAAAAGGCACAACATAGAGAATACAGTCAATGATATTGTAATAGCCTTGTATGGTGATCGATGGTAGCTACACTTGTGGTAAGCATAAAATAACATATAGAGATGTCGAGTCACTATGTTGTACACCTGAAAATACTCAAAATAAATAAATAAATAAACAAACAAACAAATACACAGTGAGAAGTTACTTTTAAATATCCATTCTGTCAGAGAAGGAAATCTCATCCTGAGGGGGAAATTGCAATCATTAACAAATATTTTGACTCAGGGAAAATAGTGTGGATCTTTACTCATATTTTAGATGATGAAGGGGGGAAAACCTTTCTTAATGCCTTGCTTATTAAGCTAGTCATGCATTTTGCTGCCGGTTGTAAAAGAGTAGAACATGCACAAGGGGCTCATAAGCATATTTTAGAGTTAGGAAATATCATTTACACTATTTTTATATGGTCAATATCACCCTGAGAGAATAAGATTAAACTTTAAGCTACTGTAAACCTACAGTTCTGCTCACCTTTGTATAATTTCATTTTTAATAGAATGAAACTCACATCAATGAATATATGTTTCAGGGATAAACTGAATAACATAATACATTTATTGCACAGAGATTCATTCAAATCTTGAACATATGTACCACAGAAAAATACTATAAAGCCATTTTGTGGTTTCCAGTGAAGTTCATTGAGTAGATTTTGGGTTTTCTTTGTCATAATGAAATTTTGACCAGGTCTTATTGTTTTTTCTGTGCAGCCTGAACACTGATGCCGGAACTCCAACTGATCATAGGCACGAATAGAGTACTGTAGCAGTTTACTTGTAATTATTTAGAATTAATACTCAAATTCTTAAAGTATGGAAACTTCAATTAGTATTTGTTCATTACTGATAAATAGGACCTTGCACGTACAGGGAAAATGTGCTAGAGAATAGGCTTCACAAGTTTTTAGGGGATAATCATAATGATTGAACATGACACTTCACACTTCTATAACCCCTTTCTTCCATGGAGTTCATAGTGTTTCATAAATGTTATCACATTAATCACACAGCATCCTAATGGGGTAAGTAGGTACAAGAATTTTTGAGAGAGAAAATGTTATTTCTAAAAGGTGTGACAGAAACTTAAATGTAGGCACACCTACTTTAAGTTGTGATTACTATGAAATAGCTCTATATTTGGCTGACCTGGGATTTAACAGGGAATACATGAGGAAGTAACTCATTTGTGCAAATGACCAGTATTTGTTACCACTCATTTAGAGCTCACTTTTCTTAAAAAACAAAACAAGAATAAAAACAAACAAACAAACAAACAAACAAAAACATGCCTGTAGTGTTTTCTAAGGGAATAATGACAGATCCAGTTTGCAGATTTTGCCATTCCTAGTTATCCCTTTGATCTGTTGATGGTAAAGCAAGTCATTTAATCCCTTTCTACTAGCACATTCCTTATTTATAGAGAAGGCAATGATGAAAACACATACCCAAGCTACTATAAATAAACCCCTTTTATTGTTTTCTGCTCTCCTCCCATCTCCAATTCTTCTTCCTCTTTATTAAACTATCAACAACTAAATAGAATGAAAAATCTATAGACATAAGAAAGAAAGTCAGATATGATGGATCAGTCACATCATGGTTATTTTCCATTGTTCACCCTCTGATCTAAACATGACCAGATGCCTAAAATGTTCCAGTAATTAGAACCAAATGGGTCATTTGGCTTGAATTATCCAGGAAATGGTCTCAAATATTTTCAACTGTTTACTTAATGGAGGCCTCACCAAAGGCTGTTGGCAAATACCTGTCATCATTATTTTCATGCCTCTTGAGAATCAAATAGAGCAATATTCCAATGTGTTAAATGGCACTCTAGTGATAAAAATTTTTTAATGGCTCATCCTAATATGCCCTTCCTACACCAAGCAAAATCTAATGTTATTTTTACATCTGCCCTAGAATTAATGCAAAAGCATCGCTCACCTTATGCAAAAGGCCAACAGAATTTTTAATCCATTCTCCAATAATCAGTTCCCTGTGACAGTATATGAAATTTCTGCTGGAATGGCTACATACTCTATACATTTTAAAATGTTACATTAATTCATATCATTGTGACATTCCAGTCATTCCATGCTCTGAAGGAATTTCTTCTAAGGTACAGGAATTGACTTCCTGTGCTCTTGATAGACTGTAGAAGGTCTACTAGTGTAGAGTAGGTGTGCTGCTTTAACCTAATTCAGTGAATAATGCCAAATTAGAAAGAAATCATGGATAAAGAAGAAATAAATCATGGACTGAGGCAAATGCAATTTTAAAAAATTATACTAATATCAAATATCTGAACTGAATAAGAGAGGTGTGACTAAAAATATAGCATCCAGAAATGTCTCATTATTTGATAGTCAAACAGCATGTATTAAACTATAGCAGAGATTATTCCAATTAACATTAGCATATTCAAATTAACTAAGTCACTTAAAAGAAAACTAGTGTCATTTTACAAATAGATATGTTTAATTGATTTTGATTAAGCTATAAGAAATCCGCATATGTTTTCTTCTGGTCTTTGCCCACATATCTTCCTTTTTGTGACACCTGATTTTAGCTTTTTCCTTTCATAAGCTTCAGATGTACACCACAGAAGGCAATTCTCACACTTTCTTGAGTTCAGAACAATCAGGTGTGCTTCTTTAAAGATAACTCAACTGATCAGCAGAGGCTCATCTTTTTTTTTTTTAGATTTTATTTATTTATTTACAGACAGAGATCACAAGTAGGCAGAGAAGCAGGTAGAGAGGGGGAAGCAGGCTCCCCGCTGAGCAGAGAGCCTGATGTGGGGCTCGATCCCAGGACCCTGAGATCATGACCTGAGCCAAAGGCAGAGGCTTAACCCACTGAGCCACCTAGGTGCCCCAAGGCTCATCTTTTGTATGAAGGGGACTACACCATACTCCTGTGCCATGGTGTATTCCTATATCACGCAGTGCTGTGTTAAGAGAAGGACTATATGGGCCTCCGTTTTATTTTTTAAATGGACAACATCTGTGTATATCGAGTCACCCTTTTATTTATCTGGCAAATCTTAAAGCCATAAACTCTGTCAGCTCTTCCCAAATGTCAGTGTATATTGCTCCTTATAAATTCCCAAACTCCCTAAAATTCTTCTAGAGAGGTTTTGTTGGTTGCTCTTCCTGATATGTAATCTTATTTATATCTAGAATGCATATTAGATCATCTCTTTTGGAGCTCAAGTACAACTACTCTTAAAAACATGAAACATTTAATTACTAATTAGCTGTTTCCTGTTCCTAATGAAGTGAGCATGCTAGGTTTGGATTGAAATTCAGCTACTGCTCTCCTCCATTTATGGTTCCAGATGTTTCTGTTTTATCTAGGAGTTTACTTTGACAGCTACTACTAAATGATAAATCACTCATATTATAGCTGAAATGCATTTTGAAATTGAAATGTGGCAAATATTGAGATTGCTCCAAGAATATGTGTCATTTAACAGGTTAATATTGGCTCCTTCCTTATGATCACTCAGTATTGGTATATGTAAAACAGTAACAGAATCCGTGTCAACATTATACAGCATGCTGCACAAGAGTCTATATTGCTACTATCATGTAAATTAGGAGAAAAATGTTTACTACTATGAAATCTTAATTTACTGTATTCTGGGTAGAAAAATTGATTCATATTAATACTGTCTTCTTCTTGTTAGCTTAGTTTTTCTTTGGATTTTTGAGCTGCTTTGGAAGTACCTTCTGATAGGTCTTGTAACCCAGCACATTTAATTAAGGGTGTGGGCAGATATGTTTGTCTTTTTATTTTAAAGGCAGTAATTAAACATAATAAAGAAGGGAGATTTTTCAGAAACAACTTTTCTAAAGGGCAAATGGTGATTGTTTTTTATCATTTGTTATTGTGCTTGTGGACCTTTTTTATAATATCTTATTTTGTTTTGCTATTGCTTTCAAGTTTGTAATGTTCACAATTTATATTGCATGATTTAATCGCTAGCTACATTGTGTAAAATTCAATCTTGTTTTCCATTTGATGCTGAAGAGTTTTCTATTGACATTTTTGGATGTGTATACAGAAGATGAGATAGACTGGAAAAGTGAGCAAATATCTGGTGAATTTTATCAGAATGACTATTCTTAGATGTCACAAAGGAATCAGAACAATTTGCTGGGGTGACAGACTACTAAATAGTCCCCCCAAATTCAAACTTTGTTTTCTTCTGGTCCTAGGCAAACTTCAAGTGAATCCACAAGCTCTTTGACAAAATAACTGGTTGCCCTCTAATGAAGTCTGACCTTCTAGGTCATCTGAAAACATAGACTTTTGTTCTTCTATTACTTTACCATATCTTTATTTTTAGTTCTAAAGTATTATCAAGAACATTCCATTGACTCAGCATAATACCACTACTGAGAAAGGATAAATATATTAAAGATTTTATACACAAGGCTTAAAAATGTATATTTTCCTCTTGACAATGCTAAATCTTGAACAGACTGAATAATATTTTAAACTAGGCATATCAGTCCAGCACTGATAATGTACTCGCCTTTATGTGTGAAATTGATACATTTGACTCACAAACACAGACTTTGTTTCTTAAGCATAGGTGTTGGATTTGTATATCTACACTTTCTTTCCTGGTTCTTCTTTTGTGACCAAAGGCAAATTTTTATGAGGTAGATGGATAGAGACTCGGGTCATAAGCCAAGGCTATGGAAAAGAGCAAGGTTAGACAAAAAGTAGGATTTATTTTTGAAATTTTTTCCAAATATAATTTTTATCCACACAATCAAATGTGGATGGTATGGATTCCTTTCATTGCCAACATTTAAAGAGACTGCCAACATTTAAGTTTGACCAAACACATGGTTAAATTGATACTCAGAACTAGTATACCTTCACACAGTATACACAGTCTCAGGGTTAATCCGGGGGGGGGGGCGATTCTAAATGTACAAAACTATCATTACCTTAGATGATAACCAGACATTCTTTTCTTCTTGTTGTGGTCAGTCATAGGGATCTTGAACATATCATTATGTACAAAAAGCAAAAGTAATGTGGATAACTGTAGACATCACATTTTATGAAATGAGTCTTATCAGTCTTCAAGGTCTTCAGTGCTGTGGGAAGAACAGATGCTGTAGCAAAAAGCTAGAAAGATCTTTGAAAACTGACACAATAACTATAGAAATGTTAAGAAATTTTAAATTTTACCAATACTAAATCAAGCCCATTACATCAGATCATTTAGGTTCCTGAAAACAGAAGTTCAATATTATTAAGCACATATCAGAATTATTCCTCAAAGAACTAACTTGTTTTATTTTTTTTGAAGGAGGTAACTATTACTGTTTAGCAATGGCACAACAGTTTTATTTGGCCTGAAAGGTCCTCACTGGCTTTATATAAATAAAGATGCTTGTGATTCGGGTTTATCTCTGAAACTATTCAACATGGAATTATTTCAATTGTGTTTATCAGCAAATATTTGTTTAATATGCAGTACATATTACATTAACATAGGAACATGTGTACAGTTTAAATGCAATGATGTAAACTTTGCCCTTGCATTTGATTGATCATTTTAAGAATATGAGCTAAATCCTAATGGGTAAAGTAACCTGACCATATGTGATGCTCTTCTATGCTCACCTCAATTTGGCTTTTTGTCTTTTAAGGAAAAAAATGCAGTAGTGTGTTAGAGCCTGCAAACATATGTATTGTTTCTCTGTTCTGCCATATATTAAGTTAAAGTACACCCTCTTTGTTAAATATGTACTTGCTAAACTTCAGCATAAATAAAAGCATTTTGACTTTGTCACTTGTCACTGAGTTTTTATTTTCAAATTGCCAACTGTGGTCATTGAAGTAGAGTCATAGTGCAAATAAAAATTCAGGAACTAGGTCAGTATTTGCAAAGCTTCCTCTGGTTTAGTTATTTCCAAACAAATATGAACATATATCTTATTTAAATTCACTTGTTTAAACAGTCCAATATTCTTGCCCTCAGTTATTCTATTAAATCACACCAGATTGCCTTTTCCTGGCTGTGTGTGCTTAGCGAACTTGCTTTTAAGTGGAAGAGTTGCACTGGGAAACATATTGTGGTGAATCAAAAACTAGAAAATCATTTCTGAACATCTGTTATTTCTAAAAAGTTTCTTCTTGAGAAGCACCTTTAGTAGAGATCAAGAAAATTAAAAGGA
>PISX010029377.1:0-20145 GCA_004024625.1 Mellivora capensis
CTTCGCATGCAGAAGCCACCTTCTTGCTGTGTCCTCATGTGGTTTTTCCTCTGTGCACGTGTGTCCCAGCTGTGTCTCTTCCTGGTCTCATAACACCCATTAGACCAGATTAGGGTCCACCCTCATGACCTCATTTTAACTTAACTACCACTCTAAAGATCCTATCTGCAAATGCTATCACATTCTGAGGTACCGGGGATTAGGACTTCAAGATAGGAATTTTGGCAGGGACAGAAATCAGTTCATAACAAGAGCTGAATTCGGATTTTCTGATCCCAACTTCATGACCCTTCCACTGGCCCACAGTTAGTCAATCAATATTTTTGACTGTCTCTATGGTTATATATGCAAGCATATGTGAATCATCGGAATAAAATACCTTGACCCACTTGGATGCCAGGATAGATAAGCATTCCCTGAGCAAACCCAGCGTAGAGCTATGCACATTCTGTAAACAGGGCCTCCATCTGCCCTGCTACATAAATAATCAACACAAGAGAATGGGCCATGGCAACATCCCAGCACATGGCACTTTTGTTCCATTGCCATTTTTTTCCACATGGGACTAGGGCGTTCCAAACTGGAGCCTTCCAGCCCAGAATTTATACTTGTTGTATCTCCACAGTGTGGCAATCAAACCTGTGATGTCACCAAAGCAGAAACCATCAAGAAACAGTTGCTAAGATAGCAGGAGTTGATCAAATTCTGGAATCCTGCTGCAGGGGCTGACTGCAAAACATGTCTTGAGAATAAGACAACCTCTTGTCATGTATGAGAGTGCGTGCATTTATAGATGGAGTTCTCTAGTCGGATTCTCCTGTGCTGAGGAGAAGAGTTTAAAAAAAAAACTGAAATGGCTTCTTCTATCTTCTGGCAATCCATCTTGTAGTGTGGGCTGTGAAAAAATAGGAAGAGAGAAGAGTGATAAAGTAAATGTAAGAGAAGGAAGAAGTCATGTTAAAACACTTCCTCTTCACCTGGGCACAGAGAAGCAGAATTACTCTATCTGAAAATTACTATTTCCTGTTTCCCTCCTGTATGGGTTTCCCAGGGCTGCCAAAACAACATTCTACAAACTGGATGGCTAAAAACAACAGAAATTTAGTGTTTCATAGTTCTGGAGGCTGGAAGTCTAAAAACAAGGCATCCAGGCATCAGCAGGGCCGTGCTCCCTCCAAAACCTGCAGAGGGATCCTTTCGTGTCCTACTTAGCTTCTAGGACAGTTGCTGACAGTTGCTTGTGTTCCTCAACTTACCTCTGCGTTGCTTTATCTCAGCCCTGGTCATCACGAGGCATTCTCCTATGCGTCCCTGTCTTCACATGGCTATCTTCTTACAAAGGCAACAGTGCAATTGGAGCTGGGAGCACCCCACTCCAGCATGACGGCATCTTAACTAATCATACCTGCAATGACCCTCATTCCAAACATGGTTGCATTCCAGGTAGCAGGGGTCACGGTTTTCCTATATTTCCGGGAGGGAGGGCCACAATTCACCCCACACCATCTTTGTAGAATATAGAAGGTGAGGAGAACCTTAGAAGTCAGTAATCAAGGGGTTTTTAAATTTCTTGATATGGAACTGGAGTCCATCTTAAAAAAAAAAAAAGATGTTAAGTGAATCCTCAATGTACACAGACTAAAAGGGGGAACTTCTGGAGGACTAGGAGGCTGTCAGTATTACCATCATGAGTAGGAGTGGAGACCAAGGCAAAGGGGAAAAATGAAATAGAAAAACGTCAGGAATTGTCCCATAATGAAAACATGGCATGGAACGAGGAAAACCAGGGATTCCATTCTCTGTATTTTGCTTCGATACATAAAGAAAAAGAAAATAACCAAGTCATATTAAAACTTAGCTGCCCCGGCTGAAGGATGGTGCAGGGGAATCTTGAAGGTGGTCCCACAAAATGACCTCACTTTATTTTTCTGGCCAGCTCCTTCCATAGGACATTTTTATCAGCTCACTTCTCCTGCTCATCAGATGAAGGAAATGAAATGCAGAAAAGAAACACGATGTACCCAAATTCCCTCAGGGATTAATGGATGAGGTAGCTAATGCCCTTCTCATGTACCACTCCTGAGTGCTGAGTGGGCAAGAACGAGGAATATGTTCGGGTGTGACTACCCAGGGTGTACACACACAGTTTTCCCTATTTTGTAGCACTCAGCTCAGTTGTTCTTTCAAGTGCTCACTCTTCCAGGAAGGAAAGAATGAATTCCAGTCATTCGAGAGTCCTTTCAGTCAATGTATCACTCTGAGCTGTGCCTGCATGCCAAAGAGAGGAAGAGTAGAAACTGTCAAGGTAGGAAGTTATGGGAACATCACCTGCCCACACTAGTATGCCCTGAGGAGTATTACTGCATTATATCTGCATTTGTTTAATGTCTTCCCTGCTCATCCTTTTCCATCCTAACCCTGGAGCCTTCCAAGATGGCTTCCTTCCAGCTATTTCCATGACCACCCAGTGATAAGAGAAACATTTAGCTTCTCCCGGAAGCCACAGGAAACCCAGAGGAAAATTCTGATGATGCCTGGGTTCACCTGCCTGGAGCACCGCCCCCCCTCCACCGCCCCCCACACTGCCCGACAGCCATCTCTACTTCAAAACCTCCACAGGATGCTGAGGAGGGTGAAGAGATTGCCGGTGATGGGCCATCTCCCCAAGGTGGATCAGGGAAGGAGAGACACAGGTCTCGCCAGTTCTCAGACTGCTCCAGGTTAACCTGAGCTTTCTACTGTTCCCTAGCCAGGGGTTAAATGTCGAGATCACAGGGAGGAGAGCTGTCGGGCTACTGGCCTAGAGGTGGAAGAAGAGCCTCTTAATTATTCTCCCAGATCTATTGTTTATGTTGTCAGATCTGCGGGGCTTTGGAATTTCAAAAATTCATTTCTCTCCTTTACCGTTGTACTAACTATTCTTTGAGGCGATGAGCACACTCTAACCTTGCTTGCCTGGAGGATGGGCAGGCAATAAAAAGGAGTTCCCAGGAATAAAAACACATTTATTGATACATTAAAATATGACCCCGTGACATGCATGTCACATTGCTTACCAACATCTGTAAACCAAAAAATAATTTCCAAGCTACTTCTTGTTTGGGAAGCCATTCACATTGAGTGGAATCCTTTAGAAAGCAGATCACCATGTTTCTCATCCAAATAAAGTGACATCATGAAAAAAAACCAATTACCAAGTTCCTAGAACAGAGCAATATTTGGCAAGTGTTTGTAGATTAATAAAATTATCATAATTATCCCACATGCTCAGCATTGGTAACTGTGTTATTTGTAATTCTCATGGACAGCCCTATACTAGCCCATCTTTGAACTTTTTTCTTCTTCCCTATATGAGAGGTGACATCCCCTTGATCCTAAAGTCTTTTGAAGTCTTTCTGTTTTATCTTTGTCAAGGGAAAAGCCTCCAAGATCACTGAAAATCACAGATAGGACCCACAGAGAATGCTTGAATTACCACTAGCCAAAGAAAAAAAGAGAGAGAGAGAGAAATTGAATTGTAACTGTTTAAACACTTGAAAGAAAATTGCATTAACGAGCTAAAAATCAACTCTAAATATGTTACTTGGGGAAAACGTTGGGACAGCACAAGCAGGCAGCGTTCTCCCCCTTCAAACACATGGTAAAGTGACAACATCTTTGATTTATTTTGTCATTTAATTTCCCTTCCATGTATTGGCCTTAAGCCACAGACCCTTTAAGCCTTTTGGTTGGACAATCAGACTTTTTTCTTTCTTTGTCCATTTTTTTCCTCATTGGCAACATTCCCATAATAAGAGCCCAGTGAAAATGTGCTTTCTTCCGTTCCCCTCATTGCCATTGCTTCTGAAAACTCTCCAAAGGGGTTTGGACGGCTTCTATCAAAGAAGAGATCTAGAGGAAAGTTCGGATAGATTTTGGAAATCAGAGTTGGGTTGTTTTCTCCCTAATTGTGTATGCATGCTCATGGTATCAGGAGAAAGGCATTCTTCAAAGTTGGGTCTCTTCAAAGATTTCGCAGAGCTCGAGGGCATTCACCAAGACTCCTGATCCCTGCTGGGATCCCTCTTCCAATGGGTCACAGAACTGTGATGCTTGTTTCCTTTTAAGATGCCACCCCGTAGAGAGGTTTTTACCACATTAGACTGGTTCCTATTGCTAAGGGGTGACTCAGGAGCCCCAATTTTAAAACGATGCTTCTCTTTTGTGTGCTTTTTGGGAAGGCTGCCATTTTTTTTTCTCCTGGTAGGCCCTCACTCTACCAATTTATGCCAATAATGCAGTCCAAATTTCCCATTTGATATTAACCTGTTCAAATGTCTGCTTTGACTTGGAATAATTAGCAGGATTCATATTGTTAGAAACAACAAGAACACAAGGATAGTGTAGTAGTGGTATGCTCAATTTGTGTCTTTATCCATCCAGTTTATTTTCGTTCCTGGTGATACTAAAAGGCTTCCTTCCAGTAATCTCCAAGTTTTCGCTCATTCACTGGCATATGCAACAAGCAATATGAAACATCATCTGTGTGCCTGGCACTGTACTAGGCCTTACAGACAATCAGCTCTAATGCAATAGAAATTGAGTAACAGACCATATTGAAAGATCAAAGATGCCATTCCTCAGCCTCTAAGCCCTGGTTATCTTGAACTGGTTCTTGATAGTATAACTCACATCTAAACTTTTATCTCCTATACGTAATGATGCCCCTTTATGAATTATATATTTTTATTTTCTTCCAAACTAGGATCTGCTTTAGTCAATGCTTTGCATCATAGCAATGTTGATCAAAATAGTTTCCCTTACTATGATGTAGAAGTAAGTATTTTCACCACCGATATAGAAAAAGGAGCCTGATGGATCCATTTTCTTGTGGCTATTCTTGCAGAGGGTTTGTCTCCTAGCTTAACGTGGATGGAGATGTGAGGGGGCCAGAGCAGTTTTTCCAACTTCTGTTTTGTCAGCCAACACATAGTGTTATCAAGAGGAGAAAGCGTACAGGATAAAGCAGAGAAGCTCTGTTTGAAGCTTCCAGAAACCTCATCAGGCCTGAAGTTGAGCCAGAGAACTAAGGGCTTTACTGAGGACAGTGGGGAACACCAGCTGCGTACTCAAAAGACACTGGACAGAAACTGAGAGATCTGAATTCTGATCTGTTGTCATTCAGAAGCCTCTGCTGCTCGTGCAACTTTCTTACACCTTTTTGGACTTTTTCATAGATAGGGGTCTCAGTAGGAGGAAGGAAAAATATGTGAATACCTCATAGCAATATTGTGCTGAAGTCAAGAACGTAGCTCTGGTGTCCGTGTCTGGATTCACATCCCAATTACTAGTTAATTTATTGCCTCAGGAACATTTCCCATGCCCTCATTTTCTCATCTGTGAAATACTGGGGCAGAGAATAATCACAGTGGTAATTTCAGAAGGTTTTTTGGTTTGTTTTTGTTTTTTTGGGTGAGTGATGAGATAAAATAGGGAGGGGTTTAGAACAGCTTCTGATACATAGTAAACCCTTTGCAAATATTATGTATGCGGCAGATATCAACACAGTTTGTCACCACTTTGGGAAGAAGTCCATTAGAATTTTAGGGTCCCATGTGACTAGAGGGCCATGTGACTACTTAGAGCCCATGAGTTGTGAGCGGAGGCGGCAGGAGCTCCAGGCAGAGCCTTTAGTCACGAGATTGAGACCCTCCAGAATTCTCTTCTTCCTTCTTCCAGACACTCTTCCATTCTGTGGAAGTTCCAGCAGCCTGGACCCTGGAATGAGGGTGAAACCGAACTCCCAGCCAAGCGGTGATGGACGGGTGAGTGGAAAACACATCTTTATCACTTTACCTTACTGAGATTTGAGGTTTCTTCATTACCACACCATAAACTTGCCCATCCTGTCTGGTGAAACAATACTTAGGACCATCTCCTCTTAGAGAGAAAGAGACAGAACCAAATTTTATTATGAATATGGTCATCCAAGGTTACTTATTCTTTTTGGAAAATGGGTTTATTACAATGTAATTCCGTACCGTACAAGTCACCAATTTAAAGAGTACAATTCATTTGTTTTTAGGTTTATTCAGATAAGTGTAACCATCACTATCGTCCATTTTACAACCGTTTCATCACCTCACAGTGAAAAAACTATACCCTCTAGCTCTCACCACTCAATCCCCATTGACACTGTCACATGTAGGTTGCCCTAAGCTATCACTAATCTACTTTAGGTCTCTGTAGATTTCCACATTCTGGACATTTTGTATGGATGGAGTCATATAGTATGTAGTCTTTGGTGACTGGCTGTTTTCATTTAGTATAAAGTTTTCAAGATTCATCTGTTGTTGTATATATCAATACTTTATTACTTTCTATGGTTGAAAAATATCACATTATATGGGTATGCCACATTTTATTTATACATCCATCGATGTATATTTGTGTTGTTTCTACATTTTGGCTATTAGGACTAATACTGATATAAACATTCATGTACAAGTTTTTGTGTGGACATATGTTTTCATTTATTGAGTCTAGGAGAGGAATTACTGGGTCAAAAGATAGCTCTGTGTTTCATTATTTGAGGAATTGCTAGACTGGTTTCCAAAGTGGCTGCACTATTTTACATTTCCACCACTGTTTCACATTTGCTTTACATTCTTACCAATATTTATTGTTATCTGATTTTTTAAATTTTAGCCATCCTAAGGGGTGTTAGGGATGTTAGGGGTATCTCATTGTGGTTTAAACTTGCATCTCTCTGATGACTAATGATGTCCAACAATTTTTCATTTGTTTGTAAGTCACTTGGATATCTCAGAGAAATGTCAACTCACATCATTTGCCCAGTTTTTAGTTGGGTTATTTATCTTTTTATTGTGTCATGAGGATTCTTTATATATTTTGGATTTGAGTCTCTTATTGATTATATAGTTTGCAATATATTCTCTCTTCTGCTGGACTGTCTTTTTTACTCAATGGTCTCCTTGGTAGCAAAATGCTTTTAATTTTGATGATGTTTATTTATCTGTTTTTTAAGATTTTTTTTTTTTAATTTGACGGACAGAGATTACAAGTAGGCAAGAGAGGCAGGCAGGGAGAGAGAGGAGGAAGCAGGCTCTCCGCAGAGCAGAGAGCCCGATGCGGGGCTCGATCCCAGGACCCTGGGATCATGACCTGAGCCGAAAGCAGAGGCTTTAACCCACTGAGCCACCCAGGCACCCCTATTTATCTGTTTTTTAAAATTTATTGCTCATTTTGCAGTCATATCTAAGAATCCATGTAGAATTACCCCTATGTTTTCTTCTGAAAGTTTTATAGATTTAGTTCTTACATTTATGTCTATGATTCAAAATCAACTTATTCTTGATTTCTTATTGATCTACTGGTGTATGATTGATATATAATATTCTTTATATATTTATATATTTAAAGTGTACAGTTGTGCAAGTGTGTAGATATATGTATATAGATATATATCTCCATGAACCTATCACCACTACCAAGATAAAAAACATATTTATTATCCACAAAATTTTCTTCATACCTTTTTATAATTCTTCTCTTCCATCTTTCCCTATCCTACATCCCTAACCCACCACTGATCTGTTTTCTATCAATGTATAGATTGGTTTGAACCATACAATATGTACTTTGTCTTCTTTCTAAAAAAAAGTTTTAAAGGGTAACAAAATTATCATTACACCATTTAAGTGTAGTTTTGTGCTTTAAATACATTCATAATAATGTACAAATTTCGCTACCATCCATCTCCAGAGCTCTCCTCATCATCTCTAACAGAAACTCTGTACTCATTAAACAATACCCCTGATTTCTCTTCCCCTCAGTCCTTAACTACCATTCTATTTTTTGCTACTATGAATTTGACTATTTCTAGATACCTCATTTAAGTGGGTCATAGAATATTTGTCCTTTTGTGACTGATAGTAATGTCTTCTAGGTTTATCCATGTTGTAACATGTTTCAGAATTTCATTCTCTTTTAAGACTGAATAATAATCCATCACATGGATATATCACATCCTGTTGATCTGTTCATCTCTTGATGGATACTTGGGTTTTTCCGTCTTTCGGCTGCTGTAAATAATGCTGCTATGTACCCACACATACAGACAGCTGTTTGAGTCTCTGTTTTCAATTCTTTTGGGTATGTATCCAGAAGTTCATCTACTGTTTAATTTTTTGAGGAATCTTCATATTATTTTCCATAGCATATGCACCATTTTACATTCACACCAGCAATACACAAGGGTTCCAGTTTCTCTGCATCCTTGCCAACATTTCTTATTTCCTATTTGTATTGGTTTTATAATAGCCATCCTAATGGGTGTGAAATGGTATCTTATTGTGGTTTCGATATGCATTTACTTTAGGGATATTCAGCATCTTTTCATGTGATTTTTAGCCATTTTTATATGTTCTTTGCATGAATGTTCAAGTCTTTTGCTCTTTTTAAAATTAGTTTGGTTGTTTTTTGTTGTAGAACTATAAAATTTCTTTATTTGAGATATTAGAATATTAATCTCTTATCAGAGAGATAATTTGCCAGTATTTTCTCCCATTCATAGGTTATGTTTTCACTCTGTTGATAGCATCTCTTAATGCAAAAAGTTTTTATTGTTTGTAACATCCAATAGATCTACTTTTTCTTTTGCCTGTGCTATTGATGTCATATCCAAGAAATCACTGCCAAGTTCAATATCATGAAACTTTTACCCTTGGTTTTCTTCTAAGAGTTTTGTAGCTTTTTTCTCTTATATTTAGGTCTTTGGTGCACTTTGAGTTAATTTTTGTATGTGGTATACCAGTTTGATTTCATTCTTTTGCACATGGATATTATTTTCCAAATATCATTTGTTGAAAAGAGCATGTACTCTTTTTGTCTTTGACTCAGCATAAGTGAGATTCACCCAGTTAGTATTGTATTTATCAATAGATCATTTCTTGTTCTTGCTGAGTTATATTCCATTGTGTGGATATATAACAATTTGTTAATTCACCCTTGGATGGGCATTTGGATAATTTACAGTTTGGAGCTGTTGCAAGGAAAGCTGTTATGAATATAGATGTATAAACATATGCTGTCTGTTAGGTAAATACCTAAGACTGGAATGGCTGGCTCATCTGGTAGGGATGTGTTTAAATTTTTGACATTTTGACTGCCAAACTATTTTCCAAGGAGTTTGATTAATTTTACATTCTCACTGGCAGTGGATGAGAATTCCAATTGCTTTACGTTCAGTTGTGATGGAAAGATTTTTTAATTGTAACCATTCTAAAAGTTATGTATTTCTACATCCCTGTGGCTTTGATTTGCATTTCTCTTAATGCCTGATGATGTTGCATATCATGTCATGTGCTTATTTGTGATTTGTATGTTTTCCTTGGTGAAGTTTGTTTATATTTTTGTCCATATTTTAACTGAGGGTTTTTTTTTATTTTTGAGAATGGTTTATATATTTTGAATACAAATCCTTTATCAAAAATGTATTTTCAAGTTTTTTCCCCAATCTGTGGCTTGTCTGTTCATTCCCTCAGCACTGTCTTTTAAAAACACATTTTAGATTTTATTTATTATTTAGAGAGAGTGCAAGAGAGCATGAATAGGGGGAGAGGGGGAGGGAGAAAGGAGAGAGAAAATCCCAAGCAGACTCTGGGCTGAGGGCAAAGCCCTACTCAGGGCTGCATCTCGCAACCCAGAGACCATGACCTGAGTGGAAATCAAGTGTCAGAAGCTAATCTGGCTGAGCCACCGAGGCACCCCTTAAAAACCCATTTTAATTTAGATGATGTCTAGTTAATCAATTTGTTCTTTTGGTATTCTCTCTGCAAAATGTTTGCTTAACCCAAAGACAAAAAGACTTTCTATGATGTTTTCTTTGAGAAATTTTATAGTTTGAGGTTTAGCATTTAGTTCTTAGAGTTAGTATTTGTATATGGTGCAACATAAGAAATTTTCATACAGATATCCCAGTGTTCCAGTATTACTTGTTGAAAAACTATTCTTCCTTCACTAAATGCATTGTGCTGTTGTGTAAAATAAGTTGTTCTTATGTGTCTGGACATATTTCTGGAATCTCTACTCTTGTACCATTGATCCATTTCTCTAACTTAATGCTAATACTAGTGTCTCAATTACTGTAGCTTCTTAAAAAGTGTTTAAATCAGGTGCTGTTACTCCCCTACTTTGCTCTTTTTTGAAGTTGCTTTGGCTGTTCAGGTCCCTTACATTTCCATAAACATTTTAGAATGATTTTGCCAATTAAAAAAAAAAAAACCCTGCTGGGATTTTGATTGGGATTTTCAATTATCAGGCAGTAGTATTAAATCACCTTTTATAGTTATGGATTTGTCTATTTCTCCTTGCAGTTCTATCATCTTTGCTTCATTTGCTTTGAAGCTCTCTTATTAGGTACATAAACGTTGTGGATTATTTTGTAGCTGCTTGATGAATTGACCCCTTTATCATTATATCCCGGGAAATATTCTTTGCTCTGAAATCTAATGGTCTGATATTAAGACAGATGCTTCAGTTTTCCTTTGATTAGTGTTAGCATGGTATACCTTTTACCATCCTTTAAGTGTTAACTTATGTATCTCTACATATTTAAAATGCGTTCTTTGTGAGCTCACAGTTAGGTCTTGCTTGTTTCACCAGTTTGATAATCTCTGCATTTGAATTAGAGATTAAAGGCATTTTTACATTCATGTGATTAAATTGAAATTTTTCATCTTCTCTTTATTTCCTATTTGCATTATCTGGTTTTTGCTTCCCTACCCATATTTTCTTCCTTCTTTTTGATCACTTGCTTATTCTTTTAAAATTGTACTTTGCCTCTTTTATCAGCTTATTTGCTGAATATTTGGGGGGGCAGGGTATTTTATTGGTTGCTTTAGGATTTCTAGGACATATTTAACTTACCACTTTTTCACTTCAAGTGATTATGCTCCATTTCACATGTTAAAAACCTTATAATCATATACTTCATTTTCTCTTCTCTTTGCTTTTGTGGTGGTGTTGTCATACTTTTACTTTTATAAATGTCGTAACCAAAACCCCATTGTGATTATTTTTGTTTACTCAATAATCACTGAAACAGATTTAAATAGCAAGAAAAACACCTTGTGTGTCTACCCATGTGGTTAGCGTATCCTTCACAATTCTTCCCTTGTATATATTCCTATTTCCATCTACTCTCATTTCCCTTCTGCCTAGTGGGCTTCCTGTAACCTGTCTTGTAATGCCCATATACTGATAGTGCATTATTTCAGCTTTTTTATGTCTACTGGACTTTTGTTTTGAAAAGATGATTTTACTGAATATAGTTCCACAGTCTAGGTTGACTGTTGTCTTTTTTTCTTTTCTTCCAGTACTTTGTAGATGTTGCTTTACTGTTTCTTCACTGGTAATACTTTCGATGAGAAATATACTGTTTCCTCATTTTATTTCTCTGCATGTGATATATCTTCTCACTGCTTTTAAGACTTCTTCTTCTTTTTTTTTTTTTTTAAACTCACTACTTTTATGCCACAGGATGATGGTGTGTCTTGGTAAAATTTTCTCCATGTTTCTCATGTTGGGTTTTTTTTAAAATTTCTTGGATTTATGGTTTAACATTTTCACCAAATGTGGAAATAGACATTATAAATTCATTTTTTTTTCTCTTCTACCCTTCTCTTTTTCAAAAACTCCAATAGCACATATATTGGGCTGCTTAAAAGGTCCCCACAGCTTAATAATGCTCTATGCATTTTTAAAAATTATTATCTATGCATTTCTTTTGGATATTTTCTATTCTAGGTCTTCATATTCACTAATTTTTGTTCTGCATTGTTGAAACATCTACTAATACTCTTCAGTTTATTTTTCAACTCACACATTATAGTTTTCCTTCCAAGAAGTTAAATGTGAGAATCTGAGTCTCTTTCTCTTTCTTTTTTTAAATCTTCCATGTCTTACCTGACTTTCAGATACAGAGAATAAAGTTATACCAACTGTTTAATGTCTGTCTGCTAATTTCAACATCCATGTCAGTTTGGGTTCAATTTTGGTCATTTGCTATGTCTCCTCTTTATTGTCTTCATTTTTTGTGCATCTTTAGATTCATGGTAATTTTTGAGAAGACACCAGGCACTGTTGCTTTTATATTGTTGGGTGTTGGCTATTTTATATTTCTGTAAATATTCTTGAGGTATTTTTTTTTCTTTCCAAGAATTTATTTAAGAAAGTGTTGGAAAGGACTGAAAATGGAGAAAAACATTATCTGAACATTGATAACAGAAATGAAGAAAATTAAAAAAAAAAACACTTATGCTTAAATGTACTTGCTAATTTACTCATTGATTTACTCATCCAGCAGACTTCTGCTGGGTAGAACATTTGGGGTCTCTCTAGGTGGACAGTGAGAAGAGACAGAGACTTGACCTGGGAAAATATTCCTGAGGCACCTTCTAGGAATCATCTTTTTTAGCTTCTTCATTTTATCCATGGTCTTTGCACTCCTCTCCAACTTCTAATTCATACTTTTCCTTCTCTTTCTGCTTTTATTTTTTACATTTTAATTTTTTTTAAAAGATTTTATTTATTTATTTGACAGAGAGAGATCACAAGCAGGCAAAGAGGCAGACAGAGAGAGAGGAGGAAGCAGGCTCCCTGCCGAGCAGAGAGCCCAATGTGGGGCTCGATCCCAGGACCCTGGGATCATGACCTGAGCTGAAGGCAGAGGCTTTAACCCACTGAGCCACTCAGGCGCCCTTACATTTTAATTTTTTTAAAAATTTTTGAGAGAGGGAGAGAGCAAGAAGAGAGCAAAGGGAGAGGAAGAGAAAGACTTAAGTGAGCTCCATCTCACAACCCTGAGATCATAACTTGAGCCGAAATTAAGAGTGGATGCTTAACTAACTGAGCCATCTAGGTGCCTGAGGTATGTTTTTATTATGTAGTTTTGTTATTTGGAAATAGTTGTTTATTACTATTATTATTATTATTATTATTATTTTAGGATTTCTGATGCAGGACAAGAACAGTGTTTAAGTTAAGTGTTTAAGAACAGTGTTAAGACTAATTATTATCTGTTCCTAAGGAACATCCCTTCTGACTGCTCCACCTGGTGCCCTGTGAATGATGAGTTTTTCCAGTCTGGCTAGAGAGAATAGACCCTCTCCATAGCCCTGACTGGGTGCTGTGCACTATTTTTCTAACCTTTTCATGTGGTCTCTGCCAGGTTTCTGGTAGTTTCTTCACACACTGCATAGATCAGTCTTCAACTCAGTGTTTGAAAGAGAGTCTCTACAGTTCTTGAAAACACTCTCTGTGTCGCCTGTTCCTCCTCATTTCTCTACCAGCTCTAGGGGTTTTGATGTTCCCAGACTCTTAGCTCCGTCTCTTCATCTAGAGGGTCCACCAGGTTCTGCTTCAGCTGACCTGCTTTGTGTTGTGACCTAGAACCTTCTCCAAGTCAAGCCCTTTCAATTACAGAGCTCACCTTATTTTGATTTTCTCTCCATTTCACCAATCACTTTCCTTCATTGCTTAATGTTTAATGTCTTGAAAGACATTGGCTCATATATTTTGTCAGGTTTTTCCATTGTTTAGGGTGAGAAGATGAATCCATTCCTCATTACTTCACATCAGCTAGAAGCAGATGTCCCTCCCTTAATATGTTTTTGGTGAGCTATATCACACAATGATTTCTCACAGCAGACCATAGTAACCTTTGTGCATCTCCATAAGCAGAAAGATTTGCCTGAAACAATTACTATAATTTTCCCTTAACACGCATAATAGCAAAGAAATCTCTCACGCACCAAGATACCCAAGTGTTTTTAACATTTAACACTGCTTTGGAAAAGAAATAGATTATCACAAAGATAATGAGCCCAATGGCTTCATGTTCATCTCCCCCAGTATTTTGTTGTCCTAGGGAAAGTCGAAATACTCTGCTCCCTTCATGCATGCCCAAACTCCTGAAGTACCCCTGTGGATTTCCCAATGGGCCACCACCCTTGAAACTTTATAAGGAAGTTTGTTGACAGACAGCCACTACCCTATTCTACCCAGATGGTAGTGTTAGTTTGAGGACCATTGAATCCTGGGACTTTCTCCAATTTATCAGAATTAAACACCTGTGCTAAATAAGTTCCACAGCTCCACTGTGGATTTAAAGCCACGAAATGGTAACTGTCAAAATCTCCTTTCTATTTAATGGGATAAATGGTGTGAGGGCCCTCCAGATGTTGTTTAAAGATAATGTATGATATTTTGAAGGTTGAGGTCCTCTGGAGGCTTTTCAGACTTTGGTGAATCCTTCTACTCATATCCTCCGTGCTGTTTCTCTGACAAAAGTGACACTGTGTTTCAAGTTAAATGTTGAGATTCTGCATACCTGCTTGTCATATTTTCATTTTCATATTGTGGCAAAGCTACCCTGTATTGTTCCAGAAAAGGCAAAGGAATTGCACACAGTATTAAAAAAAAAAGGATTAAGATCATGGGTTTGGACATCTGACAGCGGCCAGATTTAAGTCATAGCTCCATCACTTACAAGTTGTGTGGATTGTTACTAAGCTTTCTGGCCAACAATGTGTATCTACTACCCATACAAGAAAAGAAAAGAAAAGAAAAGAAAAGAAAAGAAAAGAAAAGAAAGGGAAGGGAAGGGAAGGGAAGGGAAGGGAAGGGAAGGGAAGGGAAGGGAAAGGAAAGGAAAGGAAAGGAAAGGAAAGGGAAGGGAAAGGAAAGGAAAGGAAAGGAAAGGAAAGGAAAGGAAAAAGAGAATGCAAAGCCTTTTGAGCTTCAGATGAGATAATGAATGTAAAAAGGGTTGAGTACAATACCTGCCAATAGGAAATATTAACAAAGGTAACATTACAATACTTAATCAATCTATAGCTATAAGTTCTGCCTCATTTTCACTGCCCTTTATAATAATTTCCAGTATAATGGTTACTTACATAGTCTGATGGGCCATCCATTTTTTAGAAGCTGATATATTACCTTACTATTCTCAGCCAGATATCTCAAATTGGTGGTCCACAGGCAAGCTACAGATAGTTTTTAAACATTGAAACCAAAATTAAGAAAGAAGAGATTTCCAGTAAAATTCAGATTTCAGTACAATTTTGATATCTGGCTTCTCTTAAATATTTGGAATGTCTTAGAAATGTGAACTTATAATTCCACAGATTACAACGGCTAGAAGCTGAGAACCAGCTGTCATGCTGAACGAGGTAAATGCTTGTGAATTTGCCACAATCTCCACCATTCCACTTTCCTTCCCTGTACAAAACTGAGTGTTACCAAGCACATTCACTGTTTTATTTTTCTACCTGTTCACTATGCTATTTGTGACCCTGCTTTAGGCTGCTCATTCTCCCTAAATGAGATGTAGAGATATCAAGAACGGGCATCCTATGTGTTCTTTTCCCAGGATCATAGTAAAAGTATATGTGCAACAGTTCTGGACATTCTGCCTTTTGGTTATTTGGGCAAAGACCACAGGTTGTCATTAAACATGGATTCTCCCTTCTAGAATTAAAAAAGAAGAAGAAGAAGAAGAAGAAGTGAGTTGGGCTCATTGCTAAACCAAATACAGACTCTAAGTATCGTTTTTAGTTTGGCACAGTGATGTAAATACATGGAAGAACTATGTGCAGCTTTTGGGTAACATCATTATAGGAGGAGGTGTGCCTCTCTCCTGTCCATTCTTTTTTTGTTGATGCCAGAATGTAAATATGATGGCTAAAGAAGAAGAAGAAGAGGAAGAAGAAGGAGGAGGAGGGGGAGGAGGAGGAGGAAGAGGAGGAAGAGGAGGAGGAGGAGGAGAAGGAGGAGAAGGAGGAGAAGGAGAAGAAGAAGAAAGAAGAAGAAGAAAGAAGAAGAAGAAGAAGAAGAGCAGCCATCTTGTAACATAAGGTAGAAAGCAAGAGTTGACGACGATGGGACAACAAATTAACAGGCAGCTGGATTCCTAATGCTCTTTGTGCCAACTTACCTGTCCTAGACTACCTATAATTGTATCAATTACATATATATTTCAATAATGTTTATGCCACCAGTTTGGGGATTTCTCTCATGTGTAGATAAAGTTCATCCAAACTGATACTATTATGTTGTTAATGAATGTAAATGTAATTATATGATTTATAGAAATAAGAATGAATATCTCATAAACTTCACAATTCATAAGGTTTCATTGAAATATTTCATTTTTTTTTACACTTTCAACTATTTTATCCTCTTTTCTCAATTTCTTTTTATGTACTTTAAATTGTATTGTATCTCAGTATTTTGTGTTTATTGTATTTTTGAAACAAATTTATTGAGATAGAATTCACATACTATATATATAGTTCACTCACCTAATGTATATAATTCAAAGCTTTTAGTATATTTGCCAAACTGTGCAGCCATCAGCAGAATCAGCGGTACGTGTTGCTCCGATTTAGATTCCACTGGCTCAAGCAAGTCATGGAGCCTTGGACAGAAAAGTCTCTTTTCGTACTGAAAGGCAAATACTTTGAAGAATAATACAGTCTAATACACATTACCTTCACTAAATGCATATCAAGGTCCATAGTCATCAGAGGACATGTGGTAAAAGATGTGGGGTTGGAGTGGATTTTGCTACAAACTTCTGGGCTGGATATACTGATAGAAGGAAATGGCATTTAAGAAAAAATTTCCTTCTAAGTTAAAGTACAGATGAAGAATACTAATAAGTCAGGTTAAATAAAGAATAAGGAAAGAATTCTTATTAAAGAGGGAAATAATTTCTTGACCTGGGAGTAGTCAATTAGGCTATAATATAAGGCCGGGTATAATAAAGAGTTTTGAATGATAAGCCACAATTGATTTTGAAAACCAGTCATAACAGTAATTAAAATATGAAAGCAATAATAGAATGCATGAGTTTCTACTTCTTTCCCTGTAACAGGTGCTGTTACATATTTTATATGCCTTCAATTCACACAATAGCCAATGCTGTAGATCCTGATATTATTTCCCTTTATCAAATGAGTAAAGTGAAACTCAGCTAGTAACTTGCCAAATATCTCTCAGAAAGACACTTTCTCTTGCTTCTAACCAAGAACTGTAATTGATATTGAATAGGAAAAAAGTCCAAAATAATATACATCAAATCGATAACAGTGAAAGTGTGTGGTGGGTGAAATTTCAGGGGAATTTTCATTTATTTGTGTCTTTCAGCAATGTTCTGCAGTTTTCAGTATGTAAGTCTTGTACTTCCTTGGTTAAATTTATTGTTAAGTGTTTTACTCTTGTGATGCTATTGTAATGAAATCGTTTTCTTAATTTCCTCTTCAGGCTGTTAATTGCCAGTGTATAGAAATACAACTGATTTTTACATAATGATCTCACACTCTGCAACTTTACTGAATTTGTTTATTGTCTAACAGTTTTTATATGGGGTAGAAATTCTTTAGAATTTTCTCTGTTTAGGATCATGTCTTCTGTGAGTAAGATCCTTTCTTTACCTCTTCCTTTCCAATTTGGATGCCTTCTGTCTTTTTAATTGCCTAATTGTTCTGAATTCCTAGAGGGAGTTGAGCCACAGTAGTAAATTGGGATTCCTTCTGTAGCTTCTGATCTTAAAGGACAAACTTTCAGTCTTTCACCACTGAAATAGCATATTATTATTATTATTCTAATTTATTTATATTAACTGACATATAATTAACATATGTTGTTTTATTAGGTTCAGGAGTACAACATATTGGTTCTCAAACAGTATTTTATGTTTAAACATAGAAACACACATGATTTTTCTTTAGGCAACTACTGAAAAAGTAGACCAAAATCCCTTGTAGAAAAAATCTTTTTTTTTTTTTAAGATTTTATTTATTTATTTGATAGACACAGATCACAAGTAGGCAGAGAGGCAGGCTGGAAGCAGGCTCCCCGCTGAGCAGAGAGCCCTGCAGGGCTGGATCCCAGAACCCTGGGATCATGACCTGAGCCAAAGGCAGAGGCTTTAACCCACTGAGCCACCCAGGTGCCTCCCTTGCAGGAGTTCTTAAAAATACAAAGCTATCATTGACCTCTTGGTAGTCTGTAGTGAAAGATGACAGACAAACACAGAAAGGAAAGCTGGAGCAAGACACACAGGACTACAGAGCAAAAACTAGATATATCTTTCCTAAGGGGAGGAGGAGAGACTAAACAATCAGCAGGAGAATAGGAGCTCAAAAATCTGGAAATGAGATAAGGACCTTGAGAAGTGATAAGAAGGGAGGTTTGCCTGCTGTCTCAATAAAAAGAAGCAAAAACTCAAGATTGGGGAAGCCCACATAAAAATAAAAGAGGGGTGCCTGGGTGGCTCAGTGGGTTAAGCCTCTGCTTCGGCTCGGGTCATGATCCAGAGTTCTGGGATTGAGCCCCACATAAGGCTCTCTGCTCAGCAGGGAGCCTGCTTCCCCCATCTCTCTCTGCCTGCCTCTCTGCCTACTTGTGATCTCTGTCTGTGGAATAAATAAATAAAATCTTTTAAAAAATAAAAAATAAATAAAGGAATAGCGAAGTGCCAGGGTCACTACTAACTAGAGTTAACAAATTATGAAAATCAGTATGACCAAAGCAACAAGAGCTTTAGTAGAAGCCACTGCAATTAAAAGCTTAGTTTCAGGAGAAAGAAGCAAAACTGAGGAAAATAGCAGGAAATATGACTTGCAAATCAGAACTCTTTCAGTGATGGTCAGTAGCTCATGACCCCGGATGTGGATTCTGTGTTTACAGCTTTCATTTAATACATTCTTAATAGATGTCAGGCACTAGGCAACATTCTCTGTTAATTCTTATAACTATGTAAGATATGCATTATTGGATTCATTGTATAGAAATGGAAGTGGAAAGAAAAGTTCTATACTTAAACTACATCAGGGGTAGGTATTAAAAATAGAATCAGGGCCTAGAATTTTTATTAAATCTTTCTTATGTCAACTGTGAAAGTTAGAAATAATTTTTAGGGATGCCTGGGTGGCTCAGTTGGTTAAGTGTTTGCCCTCGAGTCAGGTCATGATCCCAGGGTTCTGGGATCGAGTCCCGCATTGGGCTCCCAGCTCAGTGGGGAGCGTGCTTCTCCCTCTACCGCCATTCACCCTGCTTGTGCTCTCTCTCTCTCTCTCTCTCTTTCTCTAGCAGATAAATAAAATCTAAAGAAAGAAAAGAGAACAATTTTTATATCGGTAACTACATTCATATTGCATTACCAGGACAGGTGAGGTTTTGCTCTAGTAACAGAGAACCCCCAAATCTCAGTGTCTTGAGAAAGCTTTCCACATCCTTTCTGCTATGCAACCCAGAATAATGGTTTATCTAGCTTTTATGTCCAAACTCCAGTAGTCCCTAATGCCACCACCACTCTTTCTCTCCTCCTCCCCCCTTTTTTTGACAAATTAATACTTCTCTGTGATCAGTTTGAACATTTTTTGAGCATGACAGAATATAATATGGAAACCAACATCTCCTATTTCACTGACATTTTTAAAAAAATAAAAGACTGTATGCAAAAGCCCTTTAAGCTCCTTAAAGAAAAGAATCCTATCAAACTCAAGATATTACAGTAACAGTGTTTTCTGTCGTTTCAAATTGTATAGCTTTAATATAAAGCATCCAAATCAAAACTAAAAATAAGATTTGACCACATGAAATTTGCCAGGAGAGTTTTTATTAAAGTTTTTATTAAAGGGCAGAAGTTCAGCTTGATCTTCCATAGAATAAAGGATTCCAATCCATTACAATGTCTAAAAAGATATTGAATTTGGTTTTGACACATGGGCAAAGTGAATTTTGGCTTTGTGTGTCTGTGGAAGAGGCCACTGAAAGGCAAGAATTAAAAAGACTGTCATTAGTTGTCATACTGTGTGCATAATGATCTACCATGTTCCTGAAGCCATCACCATGATAAATTCATAGTTTTCCCCATCTGCCAGGACTAGTAATGTGCATTGCATTTAACCACTACATTTGCATATAGAAAGTATCATTGACCTTTGAATTTCAAGGGATAAAGATTTACAAGGACACTCGTGCAAAATAAGCCATTTAATTTGCACCCCTGTGTTCTCCTGCAGTAGCAACAGGAAATGCAACATGCTGCCATCTCACACTGAGCAAAGGAAA
>PISX010029378.1:0-20132 GCA_004024625.1 Mellivora capensis
GAGTAATGGAACTGGGTCTGCAGAATGCATAGGTGAACTCAACACCAGGGAAAATCAATTGAAATAGGCCAGTATATGCCAACCACCTTAAAAAAAAAAATAAAGAACTTGAAAGTGTCAAGTAAACAATAGAAATAAAACAAAATTTGTTACCAGCAAAGGAAGAAGAAATCAGACTGCTTTCAGATGCCTCCTCAGCATTAAACACAAGAATGCAATGGGAGGTTTGAAGGAAATGAATTATTATTAATGATTTCCATTTCCAAACAGGTATTTTAATCATGAAGTAGGAGTCAAACATGAAGAGAAAGTACTCATGTCCTTTCTCTAAAAGTGTTCATTGAAGTGTTCTTTAGCTAACTGTATCCAAACAAAACAAAAAACAAAACAAAAAGCGCAAAAGTGAGCGTTTCTAAAATAACATTAGTAGAAAACACAAAAAACATGTAATCTAGTTATGAGAAATCAAGTACAAAAAGTATGATTATTTTTAAAAAGGCAACTAGTTGGGGAGCCCAGGTGGCTCAGTCAATTCGGTGTTTGACGCTTGATCTCAGCTCAGGTCTTGATCTGAGGGTCATGTGCTGTGTTGGGCTCCTCCCTGGGCTTGGAGCCAATTAAAAAAAAGTGCAACTGGGGCGCCTGGGTGGCTCAGTGGGTTAAAGCCTCTGCCTTCGGCTCAGGTCATGATCCCTAGGTCTTGGGATCGAGCCTGGCATCGGCATCATCGGGCTCTCTGCTCAGCAGGGAGCCTGCTTCCCTTCCTCTCTCTCTGCCTGCCTCTCAGCCTACCTGTGATCTCTGTCTGTCAAATAAATAAATAAAATCTTAAAGAAAATAACTTTTATATCAGTGTCTGTAAGATTTGTTCCATGGAGGTGGTACTTTGCAGCAGTAAATTGTAGGCCTTAGGCTCTGTCTCAGTGTGCATTTTATTTTCATTTCCTATCAATTTGTGTACCTTTGCACAAATTACTTAATTTTCAGGTCAAGTTTTGTCATCTCTAAAACAGGGTAACCAATGCACCTTGTTCTCTAAGATGCTTATGGAAAGTTAGTGCAAATAAAGCACTTAGAACAATGCCCCATGGCCCTATCCCTCTTCCCCCACCCTAATTCCGTTTGCTACAAATTGAAAAGGTTTGGTGACGATTTTACTTCTAGTAATTTTTTTTCCTCATATTCTGTGATAAAAAAGTAGAACTGGGTTAAACTGGTCCCTTAGAGTGAAAACGCTTTTTACTGTCTGGTTGTATGTAAGATTATTTTAATTATCATTGTTTTATAAAATGTTATCAGGATATTAATATTGAAATATTTTAAAGTTAATTTTTTATTTGTTTATGCTATATCTAGAAGAATATGTATCCTATAGACTGTGCTCATACATTTGCTGAAGGTATGATTAGTTAGATAAAAGAATGCGTTTGTGTTTTGTTTTCAATCCATAAAAATTTTTCCCAATTGAATCTTTACAGTTCTTTTTTGTTTTTGTTAATTTTTTTTTAAATAAGGATAATTTATTTTGGGGAAGATGATATTTGCATTCTCTTTCCTCAAAGTGAATAATATTTTTCAGTTTTCATATATGTGTTCTTTTCCTTTATATTACAATAGAGATTGTTTTTTATCCTCTAATATCATTTTTATGTTTCTTAAGATTTTATAAAAAATTGAAATATATAGAGTAGGAAAAAATGTTATAGAATGAGAGAAATAATATAATGAACATCCCTGCTGATAAGCATTCACCGGCTCCAGCAATTAACATCATGACAAATTTTGTTTTATTTAGACCATCAACCATTTTTCCTACCCTAATAATGGATTATTTTGAAGCAAAGCACAAACCTCATCTCATCTATACATATTCTTCTAGAACTGTGCGAGGATAAATGTATGTTGTTTAAAGCCACTCAGTTTATTGTAGTTTGTTATGGCAGTCCTAAGAAACTAATTCAAAGTCATTCTTTTGAGTGTAGCCTTTCACTTCTTGTTAGTACAAAATTATTGTAAGCAGTAACAATCAGTTTCACTTTGATATTATTTCTACATTTGATAAAGAGAGTACATGTTATATATTACAAAAGTGAAAGAACACTGATGATATTTTTTTGTGCGCCCACTATTTGTTAAGATCTGTACTAAGTGCAGTATTTAGATTACTTAATATACTATTCACATCAGCTTTATGAGGCATTAACTTTTACAATCTTCATTTCTTATAAATGAAATGACCAAAAGAGGGAGATTTAGTTTTCCCTGTTATAGCTGGTTGAATAGTAGAGCCCATGATCGAATCTTAGTGCTGGCTATCCTTAAGAGTTTTTAAACACCTTATGATAACTTCCTTTCCTTAGTAGGGACTCAGAGTTCATTACAAAATGAAGGGGCATTGCTGTTAATCATGCTTATAGGTTTAAAGAACAATATTTTATTCAAATAAATATTTCCCTAGAACTCCAATATATAAAAGAGGGGAAGAAATTTCTGGAAATGTGTCTGCTTGTCCTAATCATTGTCACTCCCAGCCTGACCCCAGTACTGCTTTATGAAAACTCAAGCCTTTGCAAAACATAGAACTGAAACTGACATCTTTGTTTTAACAATATGGAAAATGAGACTTAGGGAGACAAAATGATTTGGTCACAATCATTGTATCAGATCGGCACAGAACTAAGATCAATAGAAGTACTACAGAGAAAGAGAAAACTAGCCAATACTTTGTAGCATAATTGATATGGGCCATCTGGGTTTCATTTTTTCTTCTCATAGATAAAACAGGAAGCCCAGGCAGTACTAAGCAAACTATCCCACAGCTGCAGGCAGTACCATGAGCAGCTGTGAGCAATGTGCATTTTATAAAATAATACAGATGTTCTGCATTATAAATATTGCTGAGACACTAAATATCATCTCAAATAGAGATTAATTGCAAAGGTAATAATTGACAGTATTGGAGAATGGGTCTTAGCTATGTGTAAAACACACTGTCTGCCATGTATTATTTATTAGACTTTGTAAAATATAGTTTTTGTTACCTGAGGAGGAACTATTGAATTTGAGCTAACTGCTGAAAATTTTTTCTTTTTCCCTTTCATCTTATCATTGGGAAAGTGCATTCATCTTAGGTGAGCATAAACAAATACCTCAAGTTTTTGTCAAAACTTCTAAGTACATAGAGCTTTTCTGGGTGGATTGTATGACAACCTGGTTTCCTTAGGTATATCAAGGCTTTCAACTACCAGTTTGTTATAAATTTTGCAGCTTTTCACATGATGGAAGTATGTTACCTGGAATGAGTGGTCCCTAACATACATCCTCAAATGTCAGAATATCTGCTGTGGTCGTATTTCCTGGAAATCTGTTTGGAATAATAAGTGGCCTGAAAAAGGTTAAATATTGACCTTGAAGATTTTGGGAAAAAACCAACATAATCAGGGTAGAGTGAGATATGTCTAAATATGTATTACTACTAATGCTAATAGTATATCAAACAATCTGTAACACAAAATCAGTGATTTACTTAATATCTAACTTACTGGCATATACAATAAGCATTTGCAAATTTGTCTATATTTCCATGAATTCCTCTACATAAAAGATTCAAATAACTCTCTTGAGATGTAACAGGAGAGGAAGTCTATTATACCTGTGTGCATTCAGAAGTCTATTATACCTGTGTGCATTCATAGCTTGTGCAACTCAGACTACAGATAAGCCTGAAACAGCCCAATGTCAGTTTATGGAAATCAGTGCTTTTGTAATAACTAGTGAGTTATTTTGATACATTGTGAATTAAACTATTACTCTCATACATCTTCTTGGATCATAATTAGACAGTAAGCGTACAGAAATTGGCTTCTTTCTTTTCCTCAAGATCTCAGTCCAGAGCTCAAATCAATGTTTGAAAAGTCCTGTTTTGAGTAAGCATGGCTCTGTCTTGGTTCTGAACTGAGAGCTTTGCTGGTCTGATGGGGATTAGTAACTTCTGTTCAAGTCAGTGGGATTTAGACAGAACCTTTTCCCCAGTGCCCTGGGTTAATTTATGTGCTGTTTAGATACTCCTGGAATACAATAAAAGTTTTAGAGGAAAACTTAACAGGAGAACATCTTTGTTACTTTGAAGTAGGCAAGATTAATTAAAATGGATACAAAAAGTACTAACCATAAATGAAAAAAGATAAGCTAGACTATAGTAAGATTAACTTTAATAATCAAAAAGACACACCAATAAATTTGTGAATCAACACACAGAGGAGAAAATACTTATAAAGCATATATCTGAAAATGGGCTTACTTGGAATATATAAGCTTCAAATAAATAAGGAAAAAGGCTAAAAATATAATAGCAAAAATGGGCAGAAAATTTGAAGACACAATAGTGAAAAAATTCAAATAGCCAATAAAGATATAAGAATATGTCCAACTTCATTAGTCATTAAAAAATGCAAATCAAAACGTCCAATGTATACCACCAGAATGGCTAAAATGATGCAGAAAAAGTCAATTATGATGAAGATGTATATACAACAAAAATTTCCTACATTCCCGTGAGTTTATAAATTTTTACAACAATTTGAAAAAAACTGTTAACTAGCATTTACTAATGCTGAGTTGTGTACCTAGTGATGAAGCAATTCAATACCCATGTATATACCCAGAAGGAATAGGTACATATGCTTAATGAAGGATGTGAGGTAGAAGGTTTATAGCAGCATGATTTCTAATTGCCTCATGCTGGAAATTACCCAGGTGCCCACTAAGAATAATGGATAAATTGTGGTATATGGAATACAACACAATGGGATATTATTCAGCAATGAGAATCAATCTTAGAAGTCAGGATAATTGGAACTTCTGGGAGATGGTAATGACTGGAAGGAATTATTGAACAAGCATCTAGAGCCCTGATAATAGTTTGTTTCTTCTTTTGAGTTCAAGTTACATAGGTGTGTTTAATTTGTGAAGTTATCAAGCTGACATAAGGTCTGCATTTTGATTTTATATTACAATTCAATCAAATGTTAAGAATACATATGTGTTAGTTAACTATAGGAAGACTTCTTTTTTGCTCCTAATTCCACCTTTTATTTTCTTACCTAACTTCTCTGTCCTGGGATTCTGCTTCATGTTTAGCACTTGAACAAGGGTTTGTTTCAGAAAGTCAAGCATGTTGCTTAGAGCTCTCCCTATCCCTTGAGTTTCTTTTTTTTTCCCCCCTGGACTGGATCACGCTTCAAATAAATCTTGTACATCACTCCGATGGCCTTCTCTCAAGAGATAAATAGCTGCCACACTGACATAAAGCTCCTCCAATCTTGACAATTTCTATTGGTTCTTTGTGGATACATGGACACCAAAGACTTGTTAGGGCATGAGTTTTCTACGTCCTTTCAAGAATTAATGATTTGGGCTATAAATTTCTCTCAGAAAAACATTAGTTTCTATTTCTTGGTGAGTTTATTCTAGTCCTATCTAAGCCACTTCTAGGACCTTGACCCTCCCACCTTCCTCCACACGTACTCAAATACACTTTTTACACTTCACACTCTCTAAGAAGACCCCCACTAGCTGCACTGCGTATTTGAAAACTTGTTTAGTTAACTAAGGCTTGGAATTTATATTGTAAGGTAGTCTTATCTGGTTCCTGTATTGTTATTTTAAAGAAGTGAGGGTTTATAATTTGTATGATGCAGGAACATTTTAAATTTAATAAGTTTTATATAGAGCATTTCAAGGAAGTATCAAATAAGAATAGCAGTTCCTTTGACAGTATGAAAAATTAATCTGTATTAGAAGAGAGCTTCAGAATCATTGGTGAGTTGCTCTAAGTTATCTTTCACATTTCAGCACATTTCCGTTTAACGTGTTCTGAATAGGCTGAAGTGGATAGTTATGATCAGGGAATTACTGTATTTTTTCTGACTCCTTATTTGAAACATCAGTTGTGAATTTCCAACTCTGTAATTGACATCTTGGGTAGACCTCATTAATATTTGTTTACTTTCAGTCATTAAAACAACTTTATTTTGAGGAGTTAAAATTTAAGGCAAGTCCAAATCAAAGCTTTGTTCTCACATCTATTTTCAGTTTTCTCCTTGAGCCCTCATCTCAAACCTGATCTACTTTTTTAGGACAAGCACTAGGAAAGAATTTTGTGGTCTGTTTTGGACCCTCTTTGTTCCATTTAATTTTTTTCCTCATCCCCTCATTCCAGCTTCTGGCTTAAGTACAGTTGGGCTAAAGCAGCATGATAAGAATGAGGGCATATATTTCTCTATTTAGCTGATACCTGTGGTTCAGTATTAGACAGTGAAGGCTTTTTTTCAAAGCAGGTGTTCTAATGTTTGCTTTTTTGTGTGGGATTATTAGTCCATTATTTCAAAGACTGTGTAGAGTCCCTGAATCTCACTAACCCCTGATATGGCAGTATGCTCCCTGGCTGACTTCCTGGTCATCAACTCATAGCTGTTATCCTGTTATGGAACCCATTACAGATTATTTCTTCTGGGAACCCATTTGCCCCAATAGACATTTATTTTGGATAGTATCCTTTAAAAATATGTCAATTCTAGTGACCATTGTGGGATCTCTATCTGGCCTTAGGGAGCTGAGGCAAGCTTGCCCACCAAGCACATCCAGCTTGCTCCGTTTGCTCTCTCTCTTTTTTGCAGGCTCCTCAAGAAAGCCACCTGTCTTCAGATTATTCCAAAAAAAAAAAAAAAAAGCTGTTATAGGTAGCTATGCCACCACATCTAACCTATATATGTAAAGCTTTCCCAAGAGTGCTCTTGACTTCTGTCCTTGTAGTTGCCCTGGAAAAACTGAAGAGGTTAAGCAGCTAAGTCAGAATCTTCTCAGGTAGCGAGATACAAGTTTCTCCTCTAGCAAGCATCCACAGCCTCTGAGAGTGTTCTCTTGGTGCCTCCTTTACTTGCCTTAAGTGGGGTGTGGTGGGGGAGTCCCTATCCTCTCCAATATGGGATAAAGATGAAATGATGCAGCATTCTATAATCTGCCAATTTCTTTTTAACAGCTCCCCTGTCCAATCAATCATCCCTTTCCATGCATGTGTACCTTGGAGACTGGTGTTAGTTGCTAAACCTGTTTGCCTCATTCTTTCTTAGTCCTACAGTTATGTGTTTAGCTTTCCTATTTAGAATTTTGTGTATTTGTATGTCTTTCATATAAACTTTGAGGCCTAGATGGAACTCAAAAAAGTCCCAATTGACATATTTTTGTATACCTAATATTCTAATACATATTCTAAATATATTGTGGTGTAAATCTGTAGTCTTTGATTCTATAAACTAGTGCATTCCCATAAGAACATAATGCAAGCCACAGTATTAATTCTAAATTTTCTAGTGCAACTATTAAAAAATTAAAGAGTCAAGTTAAAATATAGAATATTTAATGCTTCATATTCAAAATATAATCACTTCAACATGTGATTAGCATAAAAATAATGAGAGGGGTGCTGGGTGCCTCAGTTAAGTACCTGGCTTTGGGCTCAGGTCATGATCCCAAGGTCCTGGGATCAAGCCCCATGTGGAGTTCTTTGCTTGCCTGATTCTCCCTCTGTCTGCCTCTCCTGCTTGTGTTCTCTCTCTGACAAATAAATTAAATCTTTTAAAATATTAAAATAAAAAAATAATATAGCCACTTGATGGAATCTATCTAAAAGTTACATATAAAAACAATAGTCAATCACAGACATGTACCCCTGGTGATAAAAATACTTTATGAGTTTATAAAAAATAAAAAAAATTTTAAAAAAAGAAAAACAATAGTCAAGTTGGCATTAATATTGAAACAAAGATTAGGGAAGGGCAAATATATTTCTCATTTATTTATTTATTTATATATAGAGAGGAAGGGTACTCATGAGCAGTGGGTAGAGGCAGAGGCAGGAGGACAGAGAGAATCTTAAGCAGGCTCCATCCCAGTGGCAGAATCCTACATGGGGCTCAAACTCACAACCCTGAGACCATTACCTGAGCGGAGATCAAGAATCTGATGCTTAATGAACTGAGCCATCCAGGCATCCTGTCTCCTTTTAAATTAATAGTATAAACTACTGTGAGTCTAGGTTTGAGCACAATTATGATTCTAAATATATGGATTCAAGAGTGAGGGGAGTATTTTTAGGATGTGATTTCATTATTAGAGGTTAGATTGCATTGTTAGACTGTTATTTGTAATATTTCAGCTCCATTCCATCTGCTTTTCAAAGTTATTTGATTTAAAGATGTAGGACATAGGGTTTCAGTTATATTTTTCTAAGGAGGTCAAATAAATCATTTAGTCAAGTGTATTATATAAAATAATGTATGTAATTGTTTCCTGAATATTTAACAATCAGCATTTTTTGTTTGTTTGTTTTTATTTTTTCTTTAAGTAGGCTCCACACTCAACTTGGAGCTTTAACTCACAAACCTGAGATTGAGTCACATGCTCTACCAACTGAACCAGCCAGATGCCCCTTCTGTCTCCTCAATATGTAGATAGCATTTTAATATACTATTATAAAACCATAAGGTTTTAGAATTGCATTTTAGTTGATAGTTTCATAAATAAGGGACTGACATCCTACTTAGAAAGAAATGAGACTAAAAGTGTATTCTTTAAATTCCTAGCCTACTGGGGTGCCTGGGTGGCTCAGTCATTAAGTGTCTGCCTTCAGCTCAGGTCATGGTCCCAGGGTCCTGGGATCAAGTCCCACATTGGGCTCCCTGCTCAGCAGGAAGTCTGCTTCTCCCTCTCCCACTTTCCCTGCTTGTATTCCCTCTCTTGATGTCTTTCTCTGTCAAATAAATTAAATCTTTAAAAAATAAAAGTAAAAATAAATTCCCAGCTTACTTCACTGTTTTATCAAATAATATATTTTTATACAGGGTGAAGAAAATAGAATGTTTGGAATTAAAATATTAAACTCAGCAGAAAGTACATGATGGTGGGAAATTGTTCTTATTTCTATGGAAAATTGCTCATGATCTCACTTATCTCCTACAGTCCCTCCCCCATAAAGCAGTCATTTAACAGATACCTTTTAGAGTTCTGTAAAAAATTTTAGATAAATTGCTCTGACCAGAAAATATTGTTGGAGGAAACAATACTAAAGCCCTAAGCTAAAGCAGGATTAAGGTTCTTGAGAATGAAATAGTTATGTGATATTTTTGGTGTTTGGGAATTTTCCAGGTATTACATTGGTGTTAGGTAAAATAATGGAAGTGATTTTCTAAACTTCAGTACTTCATATATACACTGAAAACAAAAACAAAAACAAAAACAAAAAACTTCAAACAGCAAATGAAATTTACATAGTAAAGAATGCTGCTTATTTAGTTTTCCAGCCATAGGTTAAACCACCTGTGTCTTAAGACACTGACACTGGTTATTTTCTCACTAAAATGTAAAAAGACAACTTCTGAAGGGCTGTATTATTTCATTTCTTTATCCAAAGTTGCATGATTTATTGTAATAGTTGTGATGTCTTTTTAGGTGCCTAGATATGAAGGTAAGGACGGGGGCGGGGCGTGCAAATCATAGCTCTCGTGTGTTTTCAGTCTACACTGAGTATGACCTTAGTACTTTCCATATGCTTCTGTAGTCTTCACATAGTATTTTTGTCAGGAAGTTGCTAGAAGGAAAAAAGGAAAACAAAAACAAAAACTAAAAACCTCATCATTTCTTCACTGCAAGCCTCATTACCTGTTTTATATCAGCTAAAGAAAGAAACTGCAATTTTTCTTGGGTTTCAAACATCTCTTGATGTCTCTTTACCTAAAATCTTCTATCTGAGCATGCCTGGCATATGGATTCTCTGGAAGAGCGTATCTTACTCTGTTGTTCTATGTAGAACCTCTCAGTAATTTCTCTTTATTTATCTGATGGCATTTAAACACTTCAGCTCTGCATGGAAGCCTTTCTTCAGTTTACTGACAACTTCAATTATTTAAGTGCCTAGGTTCACAGACTGGATTAACTATAATCTTTGATTCACAACATCTTCTCATTATTAATTAGTTAGCTACTTTTAATAATGTAGTACATACCTGTGAACACAATCTATGAACACAATCTATGAGCCACTTTCTTCTTTTCCTTTTAATACAATTTGTTGCATTTATGGATATTGTCTTCCAATTTTATTATATTTGTATTTCAATTCTTGTCATAATTCAATTTTTTAACTTTTATGAAGGACGTCATGCTATGCGGCAACTTCACATTCATCCTTACCTGTGTTCTCCTCAAGTATATTCTGAGCTTTCTACTGAATCTGTTTCTTTCTGTGTTACATATTACTTCTATTCTTCCTTTCCTTTAAATATGCCTTTGTTTCATAATTACTTGGGCTTTAATAATTACTTTAATAAATACTTAGGCTATAAGGTGCAAGAAAAAATTACAAATATATCAAAAATCACGCCATCAAAAATAACATTGTTAACACCAGCTGAACATTTTTCTCAAACATTTTTCTAAGCATATTTAGAATGTGTTCAGTGGTCAAATAGGCAAGCAGAAAAGCAATGTGCCCTTATACCTGGGGAATCAACCCAACTTTCTACAAATTCTCCATTTTATTTGATGGTATGGTTAGTGGAGCAATGACTAGATGATTTTTTAAAATAACTTTTACTTAATGAAAATTTTATTTAGTTACATGGTTTTTCAGGCTTAATGAAGATATTCAGCCATTCTTACCCATGAAAGATCTCAAGAATATGATTCCCCTGAACCTAACTTTGAAGAATACCTACAATGAAATCAACTGTAAAATGTAACAATTTTCTTTGCTTTCACTGGAAATTTTAAAAGTATCTCTTCTAAGGGGGACATTAATCTGAAGTTCATAAATTCCTGAAATTTAATATTTTTCCTGTTAAACTCTTCTCCATGGTCACATACTTACATGCAACATAACTATAATTCTTAAAATAAGAGAAGATAAAAAATGACTTGGAAAAACCTATGAAATGAGAATATCTTAATTGTTGGAAAGCTAGAAAGATTATTTATACAAGAAAAGTAATACATTTTGTTTTACTGAAATTTAATAGCTTCTTCCTTCACTTATTACTTGGCTGGATTTCACCAAGTCGTTTGTTTGTTTGTTCGTGTTGCTGTTTGTTTTGCTTTATTTTGTTTCATATTACGTCAGAAGAATTCACCAGGATTGTATTAACTGAATTCATCAGTGAGAAAATTTATCATTTGTTTTTGCTAGTTAATAACAGCATGGGTGGGTGTCATAGTCTAAGGTTAAGTTTTCATTACTTGAGAACTTTAGGAAATTTTACAAATGTCTAAAGATTTTTATTTTTCTGATGAAGTGTAAGCTACTAGAATTTCCTTCACCCCTTCTAAGTCCCCCCATTACTGCTTATAGTCAATTATTGATTTCTTTTGAAAAACTGATATTCTCTTTCAATCTGAATATTTATATTTTCTTTCCTTTCTTCTATTTTTATCTCCTAATATTTTTTGTTCTGTTTTTTACTTTCTACTTCATGGAAGCTGGTTATTTTTGTAAATTTCCATCTTTTTTTTTCTCTAATTGTTTTACTGTCTTTTACTGTTAAAATATCAAGTCTTTTCTAAGTCAATAGTTATCCATTTTGAGTTTATCTTTGTGTAAGGTGTAAGAGAATGGTCGAGTTTCATTCTTCTACATATAGCTGTCCAATTTTCCCAGCACCATTTATTGAAGAGACTGTCTTTTTTCCACTGTATATTTTTTCCTGCTTTGTCGAAGATTATTTGACCGTAGAGTTGAGGGTCCATATCTGGGCTCTCTACTCTGTTCCATTGGTCTGTGTGTCTGTTTTGATGCCAGTACCATGCTGTCTTAGTGATCACAGCTTTGTAGTAAAGCTTGAAATCAGGTAATGAGATGCCACCAGTTTTATTTTTGTCTTTCAACATTTCCTTAGTGATTCTGGGTCTCTTCTGATTCCATACAAATTTTAGGATTATTTGCTCCAGCTCTTTGAAAAATACCGGTGGAATTTTCATGGGAATGGCATTAAAAATATACATTGCTCTAGTTAAATTTTCAACCACAGCTATTCTCCCACTTGTGGTTTCCAATTTTTTTTTTAAATAGAAAAGCAGACTACTAGTTTATGGTCTGGCTTGTTAGGAACTTGGAAGTTCCAACTCTGTTTTAACAGACTAAAAGTCTGAACAAACTGAAAATTTAACAACTCTTCTTAGATCTGTCAGAAAAGTGAGGTCATAAGGGTAATTGTTGCTCCCAAAATTTGAGAGACAAACAGGGTGGGAACAGAGAATCAAAACTTATGGAGCAGAAACCTCTGAACAGAAACTTCTATGGAAAGCAGTATCAGGATAGGAAAACCTATAACTGACAGATTTCTGGATCTCCAATGTGGACACCTCTTATACTTAAGAACTCCAAGGGAAACTAGTCATAATAGGGCCCTCATAGTTTTGTGAATTTTACCTTTACGCGCTATACCATATAAATTTTGTGGATATCAACAAACTAATTCTAAGATTTAAATGAAAAGGCAGAAGACCCAGAATAGGCAATTTGAAGAAGAACAAAGTTGGAGGATTGATAACACTCAACTTAAGGGTTTTTTTATACAGTTACAGTAATCAAGATAGTGTTATATTTGTAAAATAACAAACAAATAGATGAATAGAACAGAATGAAGAGCCCAGAAATAGACCCACATAAGTAGTCAACTAATCTTTGACATGGGGGGAAAGAAAAAAGAATGGAGCAAAGGCATTTTTTTCAACAAAGGTGCTGAAACAGCTAGATATCCATATGAAACAAACAAACAAACAAACAAGGAGTCTAGGCATAGACATAACATACTTCAAAAAAATTATCTCAAATGAGTCATAGACCTAAATGTAAAATGCAAAACTATAAAACTCATAGCAGGCAACAGAAAATCTTGGTGACCTTGGATATGATATGACTTCTTTAATAGAACATCAAAGGTATAATCCATGAAAGAACAAATTGATAAGTTGGAGTTTATTAAAATTAGAAAATTCTAATTTTAATATAATTAAAATGCTGTGAGAGACAATGTTTAATAGAATTAAAATGGTGAAAATGGGAGGACAACATGGCAGTTACTTATAAAATTAAACATACTCTTACCATACGATCCAGCAATCATATTTCTTGGCATTTGCCTACATAAACTGATGACTTGTCCACATCAAAAACTTCATGTAGATGTTTACAGTAGCTTTATTCATTATTGCCAAAACATGGAAACAATCAAGAAGTCCTTCAGTAGGTGAGCGGATAATCAAACTGTGATGTATCACACAATGGAATATTACTTAGAACTAAAAAGAAATGAGCTTTTAAGCCCTGAAAGGACACAGAGTGGCCTTAAATACATATTATTAGGTGAAAGAAATCAATCTGAAAAGCTTCATACTGTGTAATTCCAATTATGTGACATTCTGGAAATGGCAAAACTATGGAGGCAATAAAAAGATTAGCAATTGCCAGGGTTGGGTGGTGGCAGGGAGGATATGTAGAGTACAGCATTTTTAGGTCAGTGAAAACTATTCTATTAGATACTTTAATGGTCAATCCATATCACTATACATTTGTCAAAACCCATAGAATAAACAACGCCAAGAGTGAACCTTAATATAGACTATGAACCTTGATTGAAAATGACATATCAGTGTGGGTTCACCAATTTAACAAATTTGCCACTGCCCCATGGGATGTCAATAGTGAGGGAGTTTATACATGTTTGAAGACAGAGCATGCATGAGAACACTCTATACTTTCTGCTCAATTTTGCTGGGAACCTAAAATGCTCTAAAAAATAAATTTTGTTAACTAAAATGAAGAATCTTAAAAAAAGAGAGAAAAGCAGTTCCTGAACCTGGAAGTGGCCTCGCATTATTTTGAGGGCCTGATATTTTTAGGAGATGGACTTGTATCACAACTTGGCATTGGAGTTATCCTATTGAACCCAAACAATTGCACAAAATACTGACATCAGATAAGTCACGATGTGACCATGATGGATCAACACAAAATCAAACCTACTTTGTAACATGTCTGCAGACAGAACATGGACTTCATCCTTACAATAAAAAAGACTAAATGTTTTACCATCCTGCCTATTATAAATGACTGTTGCTTCCTTCCAATTACACATTTAGTCTCACTTCATTCTTTCTTTCTGATAAATATTAAGATAATCATAGAATTAACCTGCTTTCTGACAGCATCTAATCCATAATAAAGTCTGGCTTCTTCGAGTTCTTTTCCAGAACACCTAACACAAGCTGAAGTCCTTTAATAAGTTCTTTCTAACCTCCCCTTACTGAAACATCCCATCATTTCCCATGGTGTTAGATCTCCATTATTAAAAGGTATCAATAAATTCATCATTCAACAGTTGTTTCCTTGGTGGCCTTTGAATGAAGGACATTGACCATTTGTCCTTTAACAGTGTAGGTCTGATTTCCTTAGCTTTCCCATCTCTCCTTTCTGTCCTCTCTCATTTATCATATAATTTCTGGGTTTTCTGTATATTGAAATCATTTTCATTTTAATTATTTCAGAGCAAAACATTTTGAGAAAGCTGCATTGCTTTTCCTCAGTCTATACTTTATTCCAGACAAGCAGGTTTTTCTCTTTTCTGACTTGTATTTTTCTTTTACTTATTTAACTGTAGTCCATTTGCAAAATTTCCCTTATAATTAGCAGCACTATCCAAACATTTAGATTATTCTTAGTTAGCATGAGTAAATTATTGTTACTATCCATATTACCTCATCTGAGAAATGCTTTTCTCCCACTCTTAACTAGTTTGTGTAATTAGTACCACTGTATTCATTTTGTGGTTGGAGATACAGTGTTTTAGAACAACTTTGATGGGTTTTGATGCCATATGAGAGGTGTCATTATATAGGTAAGTAAGAATTCACTTCACCTAGTTGAATTTTATTCTCTCATTATGGTGAATATCTCTGGGTGTTGGATAGATGTCTTATTTTTTTTTTTTCTCCTCTAAGGATTTTTTTTTAATTTCTTTTCAGCGTAACAGAATTCATAGTTTTTGCACCACACCCAGTGCTCCATGCAATGAGTACCCTCCATAATACCCACCACCTGGCTCCCCCAACCTCCCAACCCCTGCCCCTTTAACCCCCTGGTTGTTTTTCAGAGTCCATAGTCTCTCATGGTTCATCTCTCCCTCCAATTTCCTCAACTCCCTTCTCCTCTCCATCTCCCCATATCCTCCGTGTTATTTGTTATGCTCTACAAATAAGTGAAACCATATGATAATTGACTCTCTCTTCCTGACTTATTTCACTCAGCATAATCTCTTCCAGTCCCATCCATGTTGCTACAAAAGTTGGGTATTCATCCTTTCTGATGGAGGTATAATACTCCATAGTGTTTATGGACCACATCTTCCTTATCCATTCATCCGTTGAAGGGCATCTTGGTTCTTTCCACAGTTTGGTGACCATGGCCATTGCTGCTATAGACATTAGGGTACAGATGACGCTTCTTTTGACTACATCTGTATATTTGGGTTAAATACACCGTAGCGCAATTGCAGGGTCATAAGGAAGCTCTATTTTTAATTATTTAAGGAATCTCCACACTGTTCTCCAGAGTGGCTGCACCAACTTGCATTCCCACCAACAGTGTAAAAGGGTTCCCCTTTCTCCACATCCTCTCCAACACACGTTGTTTCCTGTCTTGCTAATTTTGGCCATTCTAACTGGTGTAAGGTGGTATCTCAATGTGGTTTTAATTTGAATCTCCCCAATGGCTAGTGATGATGAACATTTTTTCATGTGTCTGATAGCCATTTGTATGTCTTCGTTGGAGAAGTGTCTGTTCATATCTTCTGCCCATTTTTTGATATGATTATCTGTTTTGTGTGTGTTGAGTTTGAGAAGTTCTTTATAGATCCTGGATATCAACCTTTTGTCTGCACTGTCATTTGCAAATATCTTCTCCCATTTGTGGGTTGCCTCTTTGTTTTGTTGACTCTTTCCTTTGCTGTGCAGAAGCTTTTGATCTTGATAAAGTCCCAAAAGTTCATTTTCACTTTTGTTTCCTTTGCTTTGGAGACATATCTTGAAAGAAGTTGCTGTGGCTGATATCGAAGAGGTTACTGCCTATGTTCTCCTCTAGGACTCTGATGGATTCCTGTCTCATGTTGAGGTCTTTTATCCATTTTGAGTTTATCTTTGTATATGGTGTAAGAGAATGGTCAAGTTTCATCCTTCTACATATAGCTGTCCAATTTTCCCAGCACCATTTATTGAAGAGACTGTCTTTTTTCCACTGGATATTTTTTCTTGCTTTGTCAAAAATTATTTGACCATCGAGTTGAGGGTCCATATCTGGGCTCTCTACTCTGTTCCACTGGTCTGTGTGTCTGTTTTGATGCCAGTACCATGCTGTCTTGGTGATCACAGCTTTGTAGTAAAGCTTGAAATCAGGTAACATGATGCCGTCAGTCTTATTTTTGTTTTTCAACATTTCCTTAGCAATTCAGGGTATCTTCTGATTCCATGCAAATTTTAGGATTATTTGCTCCAGCTCCTTGAAAAATACTGGTGGAATTTTGATTGGAATGGCATTAAAAGTATAGATTGCTCTAGGTGTAATTTTAACAATGTTTATTCTTCCAATCCAAGAGCATGGAATGGTCTTCCAACTTTTTGTGTCTTCTTCAATTTCTTTCATGAGTGTTCAGTAGTTCCTCGAGTGCAGATCCTTTACCTCTTTGGTTAGGTTTATTCCCAGGTATCTTATGGTTTTTGGTGCTATAGTAAATGAAATAGATTCTCTAATTTCCCTTTCTGTATTTTCATTGTTAGTGTATAAGAAAGCCACTGACTTCTGTACATTGACTTTGTATCCTGCCATAGATGTCTTATTTTAATAGTGAGCCTTTGTATATAGCAATCCTTTGCAATTTTTTCTTCTTCTGCTGAGATTCCGACCATCCACAGTGGTTGTCACAGTTTTTCTGGAAATTAGATGATATTGAATGAGAGATATCAGGATTTTATGTTAGCATTTTATTGGCACACTCTTTTTCCATCTGGGATAGAGGGAGAAGAATAGAGCCAGCAGACATTGAATCATGTCTGAATCTTTTATTTGTTTTTCTCTTGTTGTGTTTCTCATTACTATATTTCTCATTGTGTGTAGTTTGAGGTTGTCTTCTGCAGTTTCCTCTTAATATTACTCTTTTAAAAATTATTATGTTCTTTATATTTCCTCAGTACTGAAGGAGGACATATTCTGATTTGTGTGTGTGTCTGTGTGTGTCTTTTTACCATTTCTATCTAGAAGTTCAAATGAAGCTTCCTCTATATTTAATTAAAATATATTTAATTTGTATAAAAAATATTTTTCCTGTCATGTTGTTTAAAATTTTTTTATCTATGAAAACGTCCTAATTTTAGCTGAAATAAATTTTCCCTCCTCTGAAATCCCTAACATGATATTTAAGCAATTTCCCAAATATGAACTCTTTAGGAAGAAAGGATAATATGATATGTCTATATTATGGAAAACCTAGAGAGATATAAAATATACAGATTGTTTTAGAAGGAGTATTTGCTAAAGAATTTAAAAGTATGAGCAAAATTTGAAGGGCCTAAATACAACCACTGAAATGACAAAAAAAAAATGTATTTCTTTAAAAAATAATAGTTTTGAGGGGAGGAGTCAAGATGGCGGAGAAGTAGCAGGCTGAGACTACATCAGGTAGCAGGAGATCAGCTAGATAGCTTATCAAACCATTGCAAACACCTACAAATCCAATGGGAGATCAAAGAGAGGAAGAACAGCAATTCTGGAAACAGAAAATCGACCACTTTCTGGAATGTAGGAGTGGTGGAGAAGTGAATTGAAAGCGACGGGAGGATAGACTGCGGGGGAGGGGCCGGCTCCCAGCAAGCGGTGGAACAATGGAGCACTAAATCGGGACTTCTAAAAGTCTGCTCCACTGAAGGACATCACTCCAGAGGCTAAACCAGGGTGAAGCCCACGTGGGGTCAGCCTGTTCCCAGGTCCCGCAGGGTCACAGAACGATCAGGGGTGTCTGAGTGTTGCAGAGCTCGCAGGTATCGGAGCAGGGAAGCCGGCTACAGAAACAGAGCCGAGGAGTGAGCTCTCAGCTCGGGGTTACCTTGAACCTGTCGCAAGCTGGGCGAGCTTAGAGCACGGCCAGAGGCGAGGGAGACGTGAGTGGCTGAGGCTTTTCTCTGAGGGTGCACCTAGGAGTGGGGTCCCGAACTCTTGGCTCCTCCGAACCAGAGATTGGGAGGTTGCCATTTTCATTCCCGTCCTCGGGAACTCTAAGGAAAGCTTTCAGGGAACAAAAGCTCCCGAAAGCAAAACTGAGCGGGTTACTTAGCCCGGCCCCTGGTAAGGGAGGTGCAGCTCTCTCTGCCTTGGGCAAAGACACTTGAGAATCACTACAATAGGCCCCTCCCCCAGAAGATCAACAAGAATTCCAGCCAAGACCAAGTTCACTTAACAAGGAGAGCAGCGGAACTCCACAGGAGGAGAAAGCAAAGTGCAGAATTCATGGCTTTCTCCCCATGATTCTTTAGTCTTGCAGTTAATTTAATTTTTTCTTCAATTTTATTTTTTTTCTTTTTCTCTTTTTCTGCTAAATTTTTTTAACTTTTACCCTTTTCGTTTTTTAACATTTTTAACTAGTTTATATAAACAATACCTTTCCAAAAAAATAATAATCTTTTTTGAACCTTCATTATTATAGTCATATTTTATCCTTCATAGTAATTAACTTTATTTTTTGTATTCACATAAGGATTTTTTATATCTAAAAAATTTGGGGTACAACTTCCTCTAGTGGATCAAAATACACCCTAAATCTAGCTCCGGGATTGTTCTAGTCTCCAGCCTGAGCAAATTCTCTCCACTTTCTTTTTCTTTATTCTCCCAAACAACTTAATCAACTCCTTTTTTTTAGAAATTAAAATTTTTTTTTTGTTTGTTTTTCATCTTTATAGGCATATTCCATCCCTTCACTGTGTTTACCCTTATATACATTTTTCATTCTTTAAAATTTTGGGAGGTACTTTCTTCTAAGAGACCAAAATACCCCACAATTAACTGGGTGACCTGTTCTAGTCACCAGTCTAATATATGTATATTTTTTCTTTTTTATATTATTTTCTTTATTTGTTTTTTTTTTAATTTTTTTTCTGAACTTCTTTTTATCCTCTTTCTCCCGCCCCACGGTTTGAGGTCTCTTCTGATTTGGTTAAAGGGCATTTTCCTGGGGTCTTGTCCACCCTTTTAGTATTTTATTTGCTCCTTCATATACTCTTATCTGGAAAAAATGACAAGGCGGAAAAACTCATCACACAAAAAAAAAAGAACAAGAGGCAGTACTGAAGGCTAGGGACCTAATCAATACAGACAATGGAAATATGTCAGATCTAGAGTTCAGAATGACGATTCTCAAGGTTCTATACCAGCTCGAAAAAGGCATGGAAGTTATTAGAGAATCCCTCTCTGGAGATATAAAAGCCCTTTCTGGAGAAATAAAACAACTAAAATCTAACCAGGTTGAAATGAAAAAAGCTATTAATGGGGTGCAATAAAAAATGGAGGCCCTTACTGCTGGGATAAATGAGGCAGAAGAAAGAGTTAGTGATATAGAAGACCAAATGACAGAGAATAAAGAAGCTGAGCAAAAGAGGGACAAACAGCTACTGGACCACGAGGGGAGAATTCGAGAGATAAGTGACACCATAAGATGAAATAACATTAGAATAATTGGGATTCCAGAAGAAGAAGAAAGAGAGAGAGGAGCAGGAGGTATATTGGAGAGAATTATTTTAGAGAATTTCCCTAATATGGCAAAGGGAACAAGCATCAAAATCCAGGAGGTGCAGAGAACCCCCCTCAAAATCAACAAGAATAGGTCCATAACCCATCACCTAATAGTAAAATTTACAAGTCTTAGCGACAAAGAGAAAATCCTGACATCAGACCGGGAAAAGAAGTTTGTAAGATACAATTGTAAAAATATTAGATTGGCAGCAGACTTATCCACAGAGACCTGGCAGGCCAGAAAAAACTGGCA
>PISX010029379.1:8945-20233 GCA_004024625.1 Mellivora capensis
CCCCTTTCCCGACCCCCGACCCCCAGCAACCCTCAGTTTGTTTTGTGAGATTAAGAGTCACTTATGGTTTGTCTCCCTCCTAATCCCATCTTGTTTCTTTTCTTCTTTTCGTACCCCCCTAACCCCCCATGTTGCATCTCCACTTCCTCATATCAGGGATATCATATGATAGTTGTCTTTCTCTGATTGACTTATTTCACTATGCATGATACCCTCTAGTTCCATCCACGTCATTGCAAATGGCAAGATTTCATTTCTTTTGATGGCTGCATAGTATTCCATTGTGTATATATACCACATCTTTATCCATTGAATCTTTTTTTTATTGGTTTCTAGGTAATTGAGATTACTTTTTGAATATTATTTGTATTATATTGAAAATGTCTTTTATTATCTCCACTTTTACATTCTTTGTTTTATTTCAATCCTTCTGAAATTTCACAATGATGTGTCTGTGTATGAGTCTCTCTAGAAAGTAGTAGATTCTCCATTGAGCCTTTTTCTTTTTGTTGCCACTCTCTCTTAGATCTAAATTCTGAAAAATTTAGTTAACTCTTCAACCTTATATTTGATTTGAATTTTTTGAAATAATTTTGTCAATCATGTTTAAAAACATGATCCAGTGCATTCAAGAAAAGAAAAACAATCTTTGGATTGTTGAATTTTAGAAACAAAACCTTTTTTTCAAGGGAAGCAGAACCTTACTCATGACCAAAATTAAATAGTAGTAGTAGTAGCCTTTGCCCTTTCTCTCCACCTCCCCCTCTTCCTCCTCTTCTTCCTCATCCTACTATTGGTGATGATGTAATGCTGTTGGCTACAAAAATTAATACAACCTTCCTGGAGGACACTTGCTTAGTAGACACTGAAGCTTTAACAGTCTGACTATGACCCAGCTGCTCATACATACAAAGTCTACCTCTAAAAATGTATAACTAAGAAATTAGAAGAATACCATAAAAATGTATTCAAGAATAGGATAAGTCATGGCCAATCTTGAGAAAATATATCAATTAAGTTACACTTAGGTACAAGTACCAGTGAAAAGTTCCTGAATTAATAGAGTGACTTCTTTCAAATTAAATATATTAAAATGGGTAGATTTGGCATCAATTTATTCAGTGGCTTATATATATCGTTAAAGAAGTTGGCTTCATTTCTCATATTGGCCTACAGTACCTGTCTACAAATAAACTGGCAAGAAATATGCTATTATAGTAGTTGATTAGACTAAACAAGATTGAGAATAATTTCTGAAAAAGTTGTCGAGATTATGTTGGCAATTAGCATGGTAGTCAAGCTTAGCACTGGAATTGATTAATTAAAGTTTTGGAATTTCATATGACCGTACAGGAATGGATCTCACAAAGGTCTAAAGCTAGGACCCACTGACCTTTGTTTTGGGATGACTAACTTGAACTTGATTGAATCTCAAAGAGAGTTCATAAGAGTTGGTTTGTGCTTAGAACCAAGTGCAATAGACAGAAAGATATTCAAGTCTCCAGGGCAGCTGAGACAGAGTCAGGCAGGGGTTTGGGGGGATGAGTGGTAGAACACAGGAGTACAAAACAGGAAAGGCAACCGTCTACCACATCCGTCTACATTCTCACCATGCATAAGCGGAATGAATCCCTTACACCTCACAAACCACTCACACCTCATATACCTGATGTGAGCTATTTTGAGGGTCTAGAAATTGACCCCTTGGTCAAATTCCTCTTTTGTTCAGTCATCCCCATAAGCTTACATAACTTTTATCACATTGAAAAAGTCCCATCCTGTGTCCTTCAGTGTTTTTCTATCACTGACATAATTATCCTCACTAATAATCATGGGGGTGGTATACTGTGTAAGTCTCACGATTTTAAGAGAATTAGAAAATACTTAGGACAAACATTTAAGGATAGAAACTTCTATCTTACTAGGACATTGTGCTTATAAAATGCTGTTATTTTCCAATTAATTGAGAATGGATGAAAAAGAGTAAGGTTCTAGTCTGACTTAGAACTTCAGATGAGCAGTAATCTGTGTGTATCAGAGACACAAATGCTTATGTCTGTAGAATTCACTGGGAGTTTCAAAAATTTATGTGATTTTGAGAAACTCTTTGGGAAATTCTTCAGGATAGAAGAAAAATTCATAGAGACAATATCGACATTTAAAGAAAATAATTTGAACTTTGCTCTTTGGTATAGGGATGTGACGATGATGATGATAATATATTAATGACATGTATGTGCTGAACTTCTTTCATGGCATAAGTGATGCTTTTGCTGTTGAAAGGAGAAATTCATCAGAGCTTTAAGTGTTCTCCTTTTTAAATGCAAGTGACAGCAGTGCTGAAATAGCAAACTAAATAGAGGACAATACATCACTAAGTAAGCTTTTTAATTAAAGATAAATAGATAAAGCACAAGCATTAACAAGGACTGATCATGAATAACTTCAAATAGTCTGATTTTAGCACATCACAGAGTAAAGTCAATTTTTGTGAGAGGAAGGGATCCAGTAGCTCTCTGTGGAATTTGAAATAGTATAACTTTTCAGCAAAGGAAGACACATAAGCTTGATCCACCTGCCAGTATCTCATAATGTTATTTTTCCTTATTTTCTTGCATTTTTCTCCAATTCCCATAATTTAAACAGATTCACAAGATATTTAAATAGCAAAGAACATAGGATATACTCATATTCAACTGTCAGGTACAGGTCGAATAATTGAGGTCCTTTATCCTTTTAGAAAAATACAGCTGTAAGATGTCAAAATGCCCTGTGTCTTTACAGATAGGTAACAGAGGTGAATGGCTAAGTGCATAACTACAAGATATCATGACCTGCATTTGAATCATAGTCAAAACGTTTACTAATCATGTAGTTCTGATCAAGTCTTTTAAAATGCTTAAGCCTCAGGGGTTTTGGGGGGGTATTTTTGTTTGTTTCTTTGTTTTGTCTCTAACCACCTGTATTCATTGGGTCATTATGAGGAATAAATTAAATAATGTGTATTAAAAGTTACATAGGGCACCTGGGTGGCTCAGTTGGTTAAATCTCTGCCTTCAGCTCAGGTCATGATCTCAGGGTCCTGGGATCAAGTCCCACATCAGACTCTCTGCTCAGCAGGGAGCCTGCTTCCTCCTCTCTCTCTGCCTGCCTCTCTGCCTACTTGTGATCTCTGTCTGTCAAATAAATAAATAAATCTTTTAAAAAAAGTTACATAAAGTTTCCTGACAATCTTAGCAAATGGATCTAGTGTGCATCATTATCCAGGCAAAACTTCATAAAAACTATTGATAAACCATGACTAAAACATCATATATAGCCAATATTTTTTCCAAAAAAATGGTAAAAAGGAAGGTCTGTCTCAAATTAGAAAGAAGAAGAAGAGGAATCTCAAAGTAAATAAATCAAGTTGACGTGGGTGATCTTTGCCTGGCCCAAGGACTTGGTTTCCTCATGGACTGTGGTGACTAGTGATGTGGCCGTACTTGAAGGCCAGCTTGAAGATGTAAAGGAAACAACTCACAAAGCCGGGGCACTTGAAGTGACAGATCATCTCTAACAATGAAGGAGACAAGCTACAGAATGGAATTTTTCTTTCCTTTATGCTATGGATGGGAAAAATGAAAAGTTCTTTGACAACGTGAATCCCTGATCCGGGACCACACATGAGAAGAGCTCAGAATTCCATAAGATAACACAACTTTAAAATATTACATAAGAGAGCAAAATCAATACATAGAAATGAAAATACAGAGTGATTTTTAACATAACAAATGGCCTAAAAATTGTTAAATGATGAAAATTAAAGAACTGTTAGACATGGGAATACACACACACAAGAACAGAAAGACAAACATATGAGAAATAGGAAGAAAAGAGAGGGTTCCAGCACATTTATAGTGGTAGTTTCCAGATGGAAGAACACACAGAATATGGGACAGATTACAGCAGTAGAGAATGGACTCAAAATTTATGGATTTGACAAACTAAAATAAAGACCTGAATGCATAGTTGAAGAATCACAAATGAAGAAGATAAGACACCCAGAAATATAATAGTTAAACCCAAAGAATGACACTGAGATGCAATAGGGCAATAAATAAAAGGTCAGGAGTCCATGTAAATACATCTTTGATTTTCAAATAGTAAAAGAAAAATATGTCACTTTCTTTTTTTTCTTTGGGAAAACATCAAACATGAGAGCAAATTGAGGACATTTTTCAGGAATAAGATACAATATTACTTATAATCTGACATTAACAGAATGAAAATGTCTTCAATAAGAAATGACTTATCAGTAAGAAGCAAGACAGTCAGTATAGAAATTCACCATCTGGCCAGGATAGAATAAGAGGAACCAGATCTGTGCTTCCAAGTGAAACTATTTAAAAAACGGACAAGATTATGAAAAAGAGGTCTTTAAGACACTGGGCATCACAAGATGAAGAAAAAGGGTCCCTTAGAAATGGGGTGGGGAGGAACATGAGCCCTAGAAGGACCCATGCTTGCTGACTGCATTCAGACTTGTCAGTCTGGGCATCACAGAGGACAGACCCACTCATAGTCCTGTAGGTCTCTGCATGAGCAAGAGCTGGGAATCCAGGAGATCAAAGCAGCGGGGGCTCACAGGATGGAATCCTGGGAGGAAAGAGTTCCAGAGAGAGAATCTCAGAGATCAGTAGAAGGTTCCCTTGAATATCCAACGGAGTACTTACTAAGGCCAGAAAAAAGCACCTGGAAGAATTAGAAGGAACAGTGATTGATGTTTACACAGAGCTAGGAATAGTGCCTGCTCCCCTCAGTGATACTGGGAAACTTGGGGATTCCTAGAACACGACACAAAGTGTTTCTTTGAGCTTATATACTACCCGTGTAACAATTCATTTAATGTTCTGTCTCCTAATATCCGGTATCTATCAGTTATGGGTCTTTTTTGATGAGGTGATATTTGCCCTCAGCAAAGGTTGTATTTTCCTGCACTCTTTCAACTTTTTTTGGCTTTCTCAACTCAGTCCATGAAACTAGCATTACCTTTATATAGGAGGTACTCATAAATTTAGCATAAAAGTTATTTTATAGCCCACTTTTGGTACATTATAGATTGATTTATCTGCTCATGAGCCCTTCCTAAGCTTCGAGAAACTATTAGGGTATGCTAAATATATTAATGTTTTTTGCTCTGAATTCTGATATGCAGAATAAGCTAATCAGCTGTCAAAGAAATCACCTCCAAAGCCCTCTTATGGATTTGCTTTCTTTACCTTCCAGTCACATTGCCCATAGCTGCCTTCCAAAATACTTCAGAATTTGTTGATTTCTCCAGGGCCTAAAGATCCTGACTGAATGTGCCTGTATCTGTGTGGAAGGGGTATTCTTGGACACTTCTGTATGTTAATACATTTAGAGTAAAATAGGCCTCCCACAGTTTGTACCCGCACAAAACAGGCACTAGAGTTTGAGGAAGCATTTTTACTTTTCCTATTACAGAGTTCTTTCAGCATGAATTATTCTCAGTGTTAAACAACAAAATAAGAAAAAAAAACCCACTATTCCAGAGAAAATCTGTTTGTAATATAGAAAAAAATACCCACAGATTAGCATACGTCTTTGAAGACATAAATCCTTTCTCCAATCTAACAAATTCACAAAAAAGAAAAGTCTGTGTGGGCTATACCAGTAACTTTCTCACGTATTCATGTACTAAAGGCAACAACACTGTCAGGGGGGCGCTGAATTGACCAGAATAGCCTTCCTGTTATGAACCAGACTGCCTTAGACCATACTGAGAAATAGCTGCTCCAATCGCTCCCTCTCTGTTCACTCTCAGTTGCGCAGAGGGAAGGTCCTTCCCCATGATTTTCTCCTGAGTTCTCTTATCTCAGCAGAGCCAGAACACTTACACTGAGAGACTTTGGACAAGCTGTGGGAGCAGCAGGGAGTAGGGCAGCCCTGGAGTCCCCGGGGGGGTGGGGGGTGGCGGATGAACAGAGCCGGGAGGAACAGAATGATTTTCCTGCCTGCCTTTCCTCCCAGCAGCCTCAGGACTTGTCCCCGTGTCTCAAAGGCAACAATGCACCAAATCACAAGTTTTCAGACCCACAAGGATTCTTTGAGATTTCTTGGAAACTCCTCTACTGATGTGCTTTTGACATGGACAAGGGGAAATTTAAAGGCAGGTTGGACTTCTATTTTAATAAAGCAGCTTTGCTTTTAGCTTTTTTAATATTTGGACTTTATTACAATTTGAATTAAAAAGAAACTTTTGAGAACTACTAATCCAAGTGACCACCATGGTCCTCTCTATCCCTGTCATGCTGATGACGTTTTAGAATTCAAGTGAGGTTTGGTGGGGTGAAGCCCAGAGCCGATGACCAAGAAAAATTCTTGAGACATATTTGGTACAAAATGCTGGTTTATTACAGCACAGGGACAGGACCCATGGGCTGAAAGAGCTGCTGCCCTGGGGTTGTGAGGAGTGGTGATGATAGACCATGGGGTTAGGGGAGGTAAGGAAAGGGGAAGGTTTGAAAGAATTTCCTTGTTTTAAAGAAGACACACAAGATACCAAAGGCATTGCTATTTGTTAAGTTAAGGTGGGTTTTCCTTTCAGTAAGGCATGAACAGTAAGGTAGTTAGAGCTTCCTGGAGGAACATCACACTCCTGCTATCACATGTCCTTATCAGTGAGCTTTAGCTTTAGAAGAAATTTAACATTATTTACATTTCCCTCTGCCTCAGCCTCCCTCAATTTTAGGGAGGGGAAGATGATGTTAGGGCTTCAGGAACTGAGTTATGGGTCTTTGGAAGTTAGGCTGTTGGGAAGAAAGCCTCTTCCTTGTAAATCACTAGGACATTTGTAAAGTGAGGGAGACTCAGGTCTTGCAGGGTTGTGATCTCTACAAGGTAACTGTTTTTTCCTTGAGGGCAGCCAGGAGTGCCTGAGGAATGTCCACAAGTCCCAAAGGGCTGCTGTGGGGAGGTGCTGTAGGGTGCCTGCTTCTGCTTTGTCCTCAGCTAGCCTTCTGCTCCCTCATCACTGCTATGAGGCTTTATTCCATTAACACCCAAGTAAACAGCCATCCTCCTGCCCTATCATGTTAAACTATTTGACATTCATTTTAACACTGATGTCACCCAAGTAACCTAGTCACAGATTTCTAAACAAAGTAAAAATATTCTGCAAGCCTTGAAAATTTTATTTAATTCACAATATCCTATTTTTAGACAAATTCAAGAACCTTTGTTTCTTACAAGTATTACGTCAACATAGTTTATCTATTGAAAATGTGGAATATTACAGATTGCCCTTATCAGATCTTGATGTAACGTTGGAATGATTCCAGCGCTAACAACATAATTTACTGTTATCTATTCTTTACTCAAGGAAACTAAATAAAAATAGGATTTATTTTGGTTTTGTCCTGTTTCTCTCCTTCCTGGCCTTTAGTGAGGCATCTTCAAGCAAATATCAATTTATTGATAATTCACTTGGAACAATATCACCTATTTCTACCACAGTATTCTCTTTGCTGCCAGTGGACCTCAGTGAGGTGGCCAAACAGCTGGCCATAGATGTCTTCCACTTAAGGCCACTCCTGCTAGTCCCATTTTATCCTGAGTATTTTATCCTGAGTAAGAAGATACTCTTCTCCTGGTTTTACTCAAAGAAGGGACATGATCCTACAATCTTTGAGACCAGGGATTGGCACAGACTTTTCTGTAATGTCTTCTGTAAAGATTTTCTGTTAGGGGTAGGAGGCGTCAAGATGGCGGAGAAGTAGCAGCTGAGACGACATCAGGTAGCAGGAGATCAGCTAGATAGCTTATCAAACCATTGCGAACACCTACAAATCCAATGGGAGATTGAAGAGAGGAAGAACAGCAATTCTGGAAACAGAAAATCGACCACTTTCTGAAAGGTAGGACTGGCGGAGAAGTGAATCGAAAGCGACGGGAGGATAGACCGCAGGGGAGGGGCCGGCTCCCGGCAAGCGGCGGAGCCACAGAGCACTAAATCGGGACTTTTAAAGTCTGCTCCACGGAGGGACATCGCTCCAGAGGCTAAACCGGGGTGAAGCCCACGCAGGGTCAGCGTGGCCCCAGGTCCCACAGGGTCACAGAAGGATCGGGGGTGTCTGAGTGTCACAGAGCTAGCAGGTATCGGAGCGGGGAAGCCGGCTACAGAGACAGAGCCGAGGAGTGAGCTCTCAGCTCGGGGTTACCTTGAACCGGTCGCATGCTGGGTGAGCTCGGAGTGCAGCTGGAGGCCAGGGAGATGGGAGTGACTGGGGCTTTTCTCTGAGGGCGCACCGAGGAGTGGGGCCCTGAGCTCTCAGCTCCTCCTGGCCGGAGACTAGGAGACCGCCATTTTCATTCCCGTCCTCCGGAACTCTACGGAAAGCGTTCAGGGAACAAAAGCTCCTAAAAGCGAAACCGAGTGGATTACTTAGCCCGGCCCCTGGTAAGGGTGGTGCAATTCCACCTCAGGTAAAGACACTTGAGAATCACTACAACAGGCCCCTCCGCCAGAAGATCAATAAGAAATCCAGCCAAGACCAAGTTCACTTAACAAGGAGAGCAGCGGAATCCCAGAGGAGGAGAAAGCAAAGCATGGAATTCATGGCTTTCTCTCCATGATTCTTTAGTCTTGCAGTTAATTTAATTTTTTCTTTAATTTTATTTTTTTTCTTTTTTTCTTTTTCTGCTAAATTTTTTAACTTTTTCCCTTTTCTTTTTTAACATTTTTTAACTAGTTTATCTTAATAATACCTTTCCAAAAAAAAATAATCTTTTTTGAACTTTCATTATTATAGTCATATTTTATCCTTCATAGTATTTAACTTTATTTTTTGTATTCACATAAGGGTTTTTTTCTTCTAAAAAATTTGGGTACAACTTCCTCTAGTGGATCAAAATATACCCTAAATCTAGCTCCGGGCTTGTTCTAGTCTCCAGCCTGAGCAAATTCTCTTCACTTTCTTTTTCTTTATTCTCCAAACCAACTTAATCAACACCTTTATTTAGAAATTTAAATTTTTTTTTTTGTTTTTCATCTTTATAGGCATATTCCATCCCTTCACTGTGTTTACCCTTATATACACTTTTCATTCTTTAAAATTTTGGGAGGTACTTTCTTCTAAGGACCAAAATACCCCACAATTAAGTGGGTGACCCTGTTCTAGTCACCAGTCTAATATACATTTTTTTCTTTTTTATGTTTTTTTATTTGTTTTCCTTTTTTAAATTTTTTTTCTGAACTTCTTTTTATCCCCTTTCTCCCCTCCCCCCCACAATTTGGGGTCTCTTCTGATTTGGTTAAAGGGCATTTTCCTGGGGTCTTTGCCACCCGTTTAGTATTTTATTGGCTCCTTCATATACTCTTATCTAGAAAAAATGACAAGGCAGAAAAACTCACCACAAAAAAAAAAAGAACGAGAGGCAGTACCGAAGGTTAGGGAACTAATGAATACAGACATTGGTAATATGTCAGATCTAGAGTTCAGAATGACGATTCTCAAGGTTCTAGCCGGGCTCGAAAAAGGCATGGAAGATATTAGAGAAACCCTCTCTGAAGATATAAAAGCCCTTTCTGAAGAGATAAAAGAACTAAAATTTAACCAAGTTGAAATCAAAAAAGCTATTAATGAGATGCAATAAAAAATGGAGGCTCTTACTGCTAGGATAAATGAGGCAGAAGAAAGAATTAGTGATATAGAAGACCAAATGACAGAAAATAAAGAAGCTGAACAAAAGAGGGACAAACAGCTACTGGACCACGAAGGGAGAATTCGAGAGATAAGTGACACCATAAGACAAAACAACATTAGAATAATTGGGATTCCAGAAGAAGAAGAAAGAGAGAGGGGAGCAGAAGGTATATTGGAGAGAATTATTGTAGACAATTTCCCTGATATGGCAAAGGGAACAAGCATCAAAATCCAGGAGGTACAGAGAACCCCCCTCAAAATCAACAAGAATAGGTCCACACCCCGTCACCTAATAGTAAAATTTACAAGTCTTAGCGACAAAGAGAAAACCCTGAAAGCAGCTCAAGAAAAGAAGTCTGTAACATACAATGGTAAAAATATTAGATTGTCAGCAGACTTATCCACAGAGACCTGGCAGGCAGAAAGACCTGGCACGATATATTCAGAGCATTGAACAAGAAAAACATGCAGCCAAGAATACTATATCCAGCTAGGCTATCATGGAAAATAGAAGGAGAGATAAGCTTCCGGGACAAACAAAAACTGAAAGAATTTGCAAACACCAAACCAGGTCTACAGGAAATATTGAAAGTGGTCCTCTAAGCAAAGAGAGAGCCTAAAAATAGTAGATCAGAAAGAAACAGAGACAATATATAGTAACAGTCACCTTACAGGCAATACAATAGCACTAAATTCATATCTCTCAATAGTTACCCTGAATGTAAACGGGCTAAATGCCCCAATCAAAAGACACAGGGTATCAGAATGGATAAAAAAACAAAACCCATCGATATATTGCCTATAAGAAACTCATTTTAGACCCGAAGACACCTCCAGATTTAAAGTGAAGGAGTGGAAAACAATTTGCCATGCTAATGGACGTCAGAAGAAAGCTGGGGTGGCAATCCTTATATCAGATCAATTAGATTTTAAGCCAAAGACTATAATAAGAGATGAGGAAGGACTCTATATCATACTCAAAGAGTCTGTCCAACAAGAAGATCTAACAATTTTAAATATCTATGCCCCTAACGTGGGAGCAGCCAACTATATAAACCAATTAATAACAAAATCAAAGAAACACATCAACAATAATACAATAATAGTAGGGGACTTTAACACTCCCCTCACTGAAATGGACAGATCATCCAAGCAAAAGATCAAAAAGGAAATAAAGGCCTTGAATGACACACTGGACCAGATAGACATCACAATATATTCAGAACATTTCATCCCAAAGCAACAGAATACACATTCTTCTCTAGTGCACATGGAACATTCTCCAGAATAGACCACATCCTGGGTCATAAATCAGGTCTCAACCAGTGTCAAAAGATTGGGATCATTCCCTGCATATTTTCAGACCACAATGCTGTGAAGCTAGAACTCAATCACAAGAGGAAATTTGGAAAGAACCCAAATACATGGAGTCTAAACAACATCCTTCTAAAGAATGAATGGGTCAACCAGGAAATTAAAGAAGAATTCAAAAAATTCATGGAAACAAATGATAATGAAAACACAACAGTTCAAAATCTGTGGGACACAGCAAAGGCAGTCCTGAGAGGAAAATATATAGCG
>PISX010029380.1:0-20133 GCA_004024625.1 Mellivora capensis
CTCTAAGTAACTCTTTCTGAGCCTGGGGAACATTGATATCTGCAGGACCACTCAGGACACCCCCACTAGGAGCTCCCCAGGACATGATTTTTCCTTGCATGAACTGAACTGGCCCCAGACATGTCATAGAAATGATGCTAGTGGTCCCCAAAGTTCATTCTCTGTTCAGGGAAGGAGCACCTGAGAACCTGATGCTACTGGACAACTTCAATATATGATAAGTAAAACAACAACATTGAATTCCCACAGGTGTATCCCAGACGACAATGCTTTCTTTAAGAATAAACACACCAAAAAATGTGTTTGGTTTTCTGCGGTTGTCTTAAAACAAAAGTAATGAGTAAATGGTGACAAATAAAGTCCATTCAGATCAAAGGCCTTTTTAATTCTGCATCACAGGAGAGCAATATAAACACACCAGAACCTTCGAAAGCCATTCTGACATGTAATGTTATCCTTCCTGACAGTCTAAGTTATCAATTTTGTGAGCAGCCATTGTCTAAACATAAAAAAAGAAATTTAAACTTTGTTGCTACTTTTCCAGTTTCTGAGAAAGAGAGAAATACGTATGGAAAGATCAAACGTTCTTTCATGACAATAGCGGTCATTGTTTTCCCCTTGTAAATACTACAGTAAAAACCATGTATTTATGTGTCTAGGTGTATGCATGTGTGCTCCTTTAGATACTGCTGTGTTTTCCTTTTATAAACTATACATGGAATTTGAAACTAAAAATGTGTGAAAGAAAAAGGAATAAACCCTCAAAAAAGAGGAAAATGAAGAATAACACTATCAGGATAATTTATCTTTACAATTTTTGTCCTGAACGTTTTGATCATATTTAGTGCTTTGAAACTTTAATATGGACATATATTCAAAAATGTCCACTTCCACAGAACTTCTCCATTTGATTTTTGTATTAAACAGTAAAAGTCTCTGGGTGCCCAGCTGGCTGAGTTGGATGAGCATGCGACTCTTGATCTCAGGGCTTTTGATTGGGATGGCATTAAAGGTGTAGATTGCTTTGTCAAAGATTACTTGACCATAGAGTTGAGGGTCCATATCTGGGCTCTCTACTCTGTTCCACTGGTCTATGTGTCTGTTTTTTTGCCAGTACCATGCTGTCTTGGTGATCACAGCTTTGTAGTAAAGCTTGAACTCAGGTAACGTGATGCCACCAGTTTTGTTTGTCTTTCTCAACATTTCCTTAGCGATTCGGGGTCTCTTCCGATTCCATACAAATTGTAGGATTATTTGCTCCAGCTCTTTGAAAAATACCGGTGGAATTTTGATCGGGATGACATTAAAGGTACAGATCGCTCTAGGCAATTAGACATTTTAACAATGTTTATTCTTCCGATCCAAGAGCATGGAACGGTCTACCATCTTTTTGTGTCTTCTTCAATTTCTTTCATGAGTGTTCTGTAGTTCTTCGAGTACAGATCCTTTACGTCTTTGGTTAGGTTTATTCCCAGGTATCTTATGGTTCTTGATGCTATAGTGAATGGAATCAATTCCCTAATTTACCTTTCTGTATTTTCATTGTTAGTGTATAAGAAGGCCACTGATTTCTGTACATTGACTTTCTATCCTGCCATGTTCCTGAATTGCTGTATGAGTTCTAGTAGTTTGGGGGTGGAGTCTTTTGGGTTTTCCATATAAAGTATCATGTCATCTGCGAAGAGAGAGAGTTTGACTTCTTCCTTGCCAATTTGGATACCTTTTCTTTCTCTTTGTTGTCTGATTGCTGTTGCTAGGACTTCTAATACTATGTTGAACAAGAGTGGTGAGAGTGGGCATCCTTGTCGTGTTCCTGATCTCAACGGGAAGGCTGCGAGCTTTTTCCCATTGAGGATAATATTTGTTGTGGGTTTTTCATAGACAGATTTTATGAAGTTCAGGAATGTTCCCCTATCCCTATATTTTGAAGTGTTTTAATCAGGAACAGACGCTGGATTTTGTCAAATGCTTTTTCTGTATCAATTGAGAGGACCATGTGGCTCTTCTCTCTTCTCTTATTGATCTGTTCTATCACATCTCAGGATTGTGAGTTCAAGCTCCACATTGTGTGCAGAGTTTACTTAAAAAAATAAAATATTTTAAAAAGCGTAATGGAAAGTCTCTGAAGAAGGGCAGCGTGCTCCGTGCTGTACAACACCGCCTCCTAGTGGCCAGGTGGCTTCATTACATAGCAGCCCCAAATGAACTTCCCCAGCTTAAAGATAGAGGTTTTTTTTTTAAGAATCATTCACAACATGCATTGCCTGGGTGGCTTGGTAGGTTAAGTGTCTGACTCTTGATCTCAGCTCAGATCTTTATCTCAGGGTTATGAGTTCGAGCTCTGTGGAGCCTGCTTTAAAAACCTGTCAGAATTTAACCTCAGGAAAAGGAACATTTTAGCCTGTTCAGGAATGTAAAGATTCTCACGTCACAAAATGTTAAAATGTATTTGATGTGTGCTACACATGTAAATATCCTGGTTCTGTGTCTTTGCTCATGAATTACATGTATTGCTTTAATGGTCATTACAATTTATACCATTTTTTTAAAGAATATTAACTAGATTACACAGAAAAGGATGAAATAGCTCTGAACCACTAACATATTATGACAAAGCAAAAAGGAAAAGAAATGTAAGCTGATTTATCTGTGCAAAGTAATTTCACCCAGTGATTTACGATCCTCTTCCATTTGGGTGTCTCACCTGCCATGAAGCATGGCGGATGCTGTGCACATCTCTAGCTGTTCCAAATGTGACTTTGCTGAACACACAGTGAATTCCTGCCTGCTCAGGCCATCCTGTGTCATATTCCTGCGGTGTGGCTGTGTCCCGCCAATTTAAAGAGAGCCGAAGCAGCTGCCACCGCTCTTCCTTCAAGTACAGGAAATCAAAACACATTTGGGTGACGGTCAAGAAAACAAGAGCTAAAAGGAGATCTTAGAAAGCTAAAATATTAGGTCCAAGATGATGTTATTAGACCGACCATCCTCACTGCCTCGTGTGTCTTCGCAGGCAGGGGCTGCCCACATCCTTCATATGCCCTAGCATTTCAAGAAGCCTGTTTACAAGTGCCACCTGCTCCACGGGAGACCAACCCTCAGAGGCGGTGCGCGGGGTCCCCCTCAAGTCCACACTGGCTGCAGAAATGATTTCGGGTTTAGGAATCTCAGGGTCCAGCCGCAGGGCCAACCAGGCAAACACACTGTCTGCTGGATAGCGCATGAAGGGCAGTCTTTTCTCTCTTTTTTTTTTAAAGGTTTTATTTACTTATTGGATAGAGAGCTAGAGGGACGACCACCTGTGGGGAAGGAGACAAAGGGAGAAGGAGAAGCAGGTTCCCTGCTGGGCAGAGTCAATCCCGGGACCCCAAGAACATGACTGGAGCCAAAGGCAGATCTTCGCTGACTGAGCCACCCAGCGGCCCAGAGAGCGATCTCTTGAGCACGAGCGGGGCTGGAAGGAGAGCCAGGGAGACGCTGTGTCTGGACAACACAGGGAGGTCAGGCACAGAATTGTCTCCGGCACAGAGACAGGGAAGCCGACGTGTCAGCAGAGCACACACGGCACGTCAGCGGTCACTTCTGCAGAGAAGACACAGCCGGGCGGGGACAGCGCCAGTGCGTACCCCGTGAGCCCTGGGAGTCAGGTGGGGCAGCAACGGGTGCAGATCGGCCTGCAGTAGAGCCGCTGTCCACATGTGGGCCACGATCCTCCGCGGGGAAGGAGGGGCGAGGTGGTTTTCTGGGGAAAGGACGTGCTGCGGAGGTCAGGACGGAGACCAACTCTCGGAGGAGGCTTCCCTCAGGTCGTGTCTGCCCTCCTGGATCCCAGCGAGGACGCGGACTTTGGCCCGGGTTCATGTAATCGTAACGAAACAAAACACCGCAGTTCGCCCATTTCTCTCGTCCCCCCGCCACCGCCTCGAGGCCCACCCGCACCATCACCCGTTCCCTGCCACAGAGCGGTTCTTGGCTGCTGCGGCGGCGGCGCTGGGGGTCGGGCCGAGCTCGGAGCGCGCGGACGTCCACTTGGACGCATCCGGGTCTGTCCCTGGCGGACCGCGGTCACTCGGCGTCACGGCCGCGGCCCTGTCCGCGGTCATGCACGCGGCCACTCCGTCTTCCGCACGACCGGCTGATCGTCAGTGTCCCCGTGCGGGTGACATCTCCTCGCACAAGCGCCCGCGGGCGCACCCCGCGCCGTCCCCACCGGCCGGTCATGAGCAACGACAACAACGGCGCCGTCCACTCGGGGCGCAGCGCTGGACCCCACGCGGCCGCTTCCTCACCTCGTGCGGACCCCCAGCGGTGCTCCCCGAGGTCCGGCGGGACGCAAGGCGGCCCTGACCCGCGCTCCCACCGCAGGTCCACGATGGTGCGCCGCGGACGGCGTTCTCTCGCACCCGCGGGCCCGCGTGCCTCCCAGGGCGTCCACTCGCATGTCCTCCCGGGGTCCCCCGGGGTTCCGGCGGCGGCCTCACCGCGCTGTCCGGCGGGGGCACAGGTCAGGCCTCAGAGCCTCCCTCCCGGACCCGCGCCGGCTCTGCGCTGGACGCCAGAGCGCCGGAGCCTACGATGGCCGGAGCCTGCAACAGCCGGGCCAGAACCAAGCGTCCTCTCCCCACCGACGCCCGCACGTGCCCGCAGCTCATCCCAAGTCCGGCTCCCCCCGGCACAGCGCCCTTCGCCATGCTCCGAACCAGCGGCCGCGCCGACTCCCCGCCACAAATCCTCCCAGGCAACCAGAAGTCGGTGTCACACATGTGAAGGGTGGTGATCACAGCCCCGTGGGCAGACACCCCTTCCCTCTGGGAACACTGAAGGAATATCACCACGTGCTCTGGAGGTGCCAGACCATTTGTTTCTGATGATTATATGATGTTTCAGGAAATACCAGCTCGTCTCCATCTATACAAATTTTTAAACAATAAAACAACAGCATCCTTTAAACTGTTAAAATGCATTCCTGTCCATTAATTTCATACTAATCTTGCAATTAAAGATCTGCATAAATATACTACTCTAATTTTTAAAAGTTGAAACTGGATGCTTATGGCATCCGTTATCCATTATCAAGAATATGAAGGGATGACTCTCAATGTGAATCGCCTAAATGTGCCCATAAAATGACACAGGGTTACAGATTGGATAAAACAACAGGACCCATCCATATGTTGTCTACAAGAGACCCATTTTGAACCTAAGGATACACCCAGATTGAGAGTGAAGGGATGGAGAAGCATCTTTCATGCCAATGGGCCTCAAAAGAAGGCTGGGGTAGCGATTCTCATATCAGATAAATTAGATTTTAAACTAAAGACTGTAGTCAGAGATACAGAAGGACACTATATCATTCTTAAAGGGACTATCCACCAAGATGATCTAACAATTGTAAATATCTATGTCCCCAATATGGGAGCAGCCAATTACATAAGAAAACTATTAATCAAGATAAAGAGTCATATTGATATGAATACATTGATAGTAGGAGATCTTAACATAATAGACAGTAATAGACAGATCATCCAAGCAGAAAATCAATAAAGAAACAAGAGCATTGAATGACACATTGGACCAGATGGACATCCGATATATACAGAACATTCCGCCCTAAAACAACAGAATACTCATTCTTCTCAAGTGCACATGGAACTTTTTCCAGAATAGACCACATACTGGGTCACAATTCAGGACTCAACTGATACCAAAAGACTGAGATTATTCCCTGCATATTCTCAGATCACAATGCTTTCAAACCGGAGCTCAATCATAAGGGAAAGTTTGGAAGGAACTCAAACACCTGGAAGCTAAAGACCCCTTGCTTAAGAATGCTTGGATCAACCAGGAGATCAAAGAAGAACTTAAACAATTCATGGAAACCAATGAGGATGAAGACACTTTGGTCCAAAACCTATGGGATACAGCAAAGGTGGTCCTAAGGGGGAAATACATAGCCATCCAAGCCTCCCTCAAAAAAATTGAAAAATCCAGAATACACCAGCTGTCTCTACACCTTAAAGAACTGGAGAATAAACAACAAATTAAACCAACTCCACACACAAGAAGGGAAATAATCAAGATAGAGCAGAGATCAATGAGGTAGAAACTGGAGATACAGCAGAATGTATCAATGAAATTACAAGCTGGTTCTTTGAATCAACAAGATCAATAAACCATTGTCCACACTAATCCAAAAGAAAAGAGAAAAAGCTCAAATTAATAAAATTATGAATGAAAAGGGAGAGATCACAACTAACGCCAAGGAAATAGAAACAATCATCAGAAATTATTATCAACAGTTATACGCCAATAAGTTTAGCAACCTACATGAAATGAATGCATTCCTGGAAAACTATTAACTCCCAAAATTGAACCAGGAAGAAACTGACAACCTGAATAGACCAATATCGAGTAATGAGATTGAAGCAGTCATCAAAAACCTCCTAAAAAACAAGAGCCCAGGACCTGATGGATTCCCTGGGGAATTCTACCAAACTTTCAAAGAAGAAATAACACCTATTCTCCTGAAGCTGTTTCAAAAAAATTGAAGCAGAAGGAAAACTTCCAGACTCTTTTTATGAAGCCAGCATTACCCTGATCCCCAAACCAGGCAAGGACCACACCAAAAAGGAGAATTTCAGACCAATACCACTGATGAATATGGATGCTAAGATTCTCAACAAGATCCTAGCAAACAGGATCCAACAGCCCATTAAAAAGATCATCCACCATGACCAGGTGGGATTCATAACTGGCTTACAGGGGGTTTCAACATCCACAAGTCAATCAATGTGATAGAACAAATCAATAAGAGAAGAGAGAAGAACCACATGGTACTCTCAATTGATGCAGAAAAAGCATCTGACAAAATCCAGCATCCGTTCCTGATTAAAACACTTCAAAGTATAGGGATAGAGGGAACATTCCTGAACTTCATAAAATCTATCTATGAAAGACCCACAGCAAACATCATCCTCAATGGGAAGAAGCACACAGCCTTCCCATTGAGATCAGGAACACAGCAAGGATGCCCACTCTCACCACTCTTGTTCAACATAGTATTAGAAGTCCTAGCAACAGCAATCAGACAACAAAGAGAAATAAAAGGTATCCAAATTGGCAATGAAGAACTCAAACTCTCTCTCTTCACAGATGGCATGATACTTTATATGGAAAACCCAAAAGACTCCACCCCCAAACTATTAGAACTCATACAGCAATTCAGGAATGTGGCAGGATACAAAGTCAATGTCCAGAAATCAGTGGCTTTCTTATACACTAACAATGAAAATACAAAAAGGGAAATTAGAGAATCGATTCCATTTACTATAGCACCAAGAACCAAAATCAACTTTTTAAGAACTGTACAAACTAACCAAAGTTTGTGTCAATCCGAGGAGGATTTATTCAAGAGAAAAAGCTAAATCTTGGTAGGAATCATGAGCTCTGTGCTGATCTTACTTGCCCTAGTGCATGTTCCATTTTCTAACTCCTCAACGGCCTTGAAAATGGCAGCCTGCATTTACAGAGCATCCTAGAAGCCAGGGGCCACTGGGGAGCAGAAAAGAGGTGGAGGTACGGGAAAGAAACTGCCATATTGGACTTAACTCAGAACTCTCCCAAGTTTGAAAAATCTATCCGCAGGAGGCACTTATAGAAAACAATGGCCTGGAAGCAACTCAGCTGCACAGCTGCCTCGGCCAAGTTTAACAACTGAGGGAAAAAAAGGGATAAGTCAAAAATGTTGAAAAGATAAGATAGGACGTGAGGTGTCCTTAGGGCCTTTGAGCAGCTCCGGCATGCTGCTAGGAATCGAGAAGTCGATGCACACGTATAGGCGTGTGAACATTCCTGGTGCTGTGCTATTCTCAGGTAAGACCTGAGAAGACCCTAAGTGCTTCCTTCTTGCTGACTTGGATGTGTAGATTAGTGTTTTGCATTAAATTGGGGAAGTTTTCAGCTATTCCTTCTTCCCTTGTTCTTGAGGACTTGTACGGGTAGAAAGTAAAGGCTGAGGCAGTGTTGTCAGCTGCCTGGCTGGGTACTGAAGGAGCGCCCCGATTTGCACACAAGCCCTGCAGCAAAGACTGGGAGATAAACCCCGTCCAGATGCTTAGAAAACCTCTGCACGATCATTAGCTGGCCACTAAGCTAACAAAGTAGAGACTTCAGTGACCTCACAGGACCAAGAGTAAAGACTTTACAGATGAATTCAGAAAAGTCACCAAAGAAACAAACAACAATTACAAGTAACAACATCAACAAATCCTGGAGAGGAGGTGGAATATGATTACTGGAGCTGCCAGTTTCATTATTTGAAATGTCCAGGGTTTTTTAGTTTTTTTTTTTTTTTAAGATTTCATCTATTTATTTGACAGACAGAGATCACAAGCAGGCAGAGAGGCAGGCAGAGAGGGGGAGGAAGCAGGCTCCCCACTGAGCAGAGAGCCTGATGGGGGGCTAGATCCCAGGACTCTGAGACCATGACCTGAAGGCAGAGGCTTTAACCCACTGAGCCACCCAGGTGCCCTGAAATGTCCACTTTAAAAAAAAATGTAAGACATGGAAAGAAACACAAAAGTATGAAAAATACACAGGAAAAACATAGCCAGTAGAAACTGTTCCCCAGGAAACCCAGATGTTGAATTATTGAACAAAGATTTAAATCATCTATTTTGAATATGTTTGAAGACCTAAAGGAAGCCATGGCTAAAGAACTAAAGAAGATTATAAGGATGTGGGATGCGTGGGTGGCTCAGTCATTAAGCATCTGTCTCTGACTCAGGTTATGATCCCAGCATCCTGTGATTGATCCCTGCATCTTGGGCTCTCTGCTCAGCGGGAAGCCTGCTTCTCTCTCTCCAGCTCCCCCTGCTTGTGTTCCCTCTTTCACTGTGTCTCTGTCTTAAATAAAACCTTTTTTAAAAAATTATAAGAATGATATCTTGCCAAATAGAAAGTACCAATAACGAATTTGAAATGGTAAAAAAAGGAACCAAATAGAAATTCTGAAGTTGAGGAGTGAAATAATTGAAATGCATAATTCACTAGTGGGGCTCGAAAACAGTTTTGAGTAGGCAGAAGACCAAATCACTGACCTTGAAGATGAGCCAATTAGTATGATCCGGTCTGAGAAAAGGAAAGAAAGAACATTGAAGGAAAATGAACAGAGCCTCAGAGAACTGCAGGACACCATAAACAATGCTAAGATACACATCATGGGAACCCTAAGCAAGGGAAAGAACAAAAGGGGACAAAAGAAGTAATTGAGGATCTCAACTCAATAACCTAACTTTCCAACTTAGTAAACCAGAAAAAGAAGAGCAAACTAACCCAGAATTAGCAGAAGGAAGGAAGCGACAAAGAATGGAGTGTGGGAATTAAAGAAACAGAATGTAGAAAAAGAAGAGAAAAGCAAAAGTTGGTCCTTTAAGAAGATTAACAGAATTGGTAAGCCTTTAGCTAAACCAAGAAAAAAATTAGAAAAGATTCAAATTACTAAAATCAGAAATGAGAAAGGGCACATAAGTAACGGACCTCTTGGAAATTAGAAGACGTGTAAGGGAATATTATGAGCAATCACGTGCCAAAAAAAAAAAAAATAGAAAATCTCAAAGAATAGAAAATTTCCTAGGAAACACAAAATATTAAAGCTGACTCAGGAGGGTATGGAAATCTGAGTGGATTTATAACAAGTAGAGACTGAGACAGGAATCAGAAAACTTCCCTTTAATAGAAGTTCAAGACCAGATGGCTCTGTTGGTGAATTCTACCAAACATATTTAATACCAACCCTTCACAAACTCTTCCAAAAAATAAGAGGGGAAAGAGTACTTTCCAACTCATCCTGAGGCCATTATTACTCTAACACCACAGCCAGGCAAAAATATCTAATGAAAGAAAACTATAGACCAATATTCTGTATTAATACAGACGGAAAAAATCCTCAATAAATTCCAGCAAATCCAATCCAGCAGCATGTAAAAAGGATATTCCTATTTTTCCCCACACCATAACCAAGTGGGATTTATCCCAGGAAGGTAAGGTAGGTTCTGTATTCTAAAAAATCAGTGTAATACAACATGTTAATGAAGGGGGAACCATATGATCCCCTCACCAGACACAGCAAAAGAATTTGCCAAAACCCAACACCTGATAAAAACACTTCACAAACTAGAAATAGAAGGGAATTGCCTCAACCCGAAGAAGGGCATAAGCCATGAAAAGTAATGAAATCGGGTACAGGCGACGTGGAGGAACCTGGCCAACAGCTCCGTGAGGGAGGCCTGCGACAGGCTGCCCGCATGACTGCAGTTGCGTGCCGGAGCTGGGGCAGCGGATCCAGACACGCACAACTATAGCTCCCGCTTGCCGGGGGCCTGGGGCAAGGGAGAATGTAGATAAGGCAAATGTGGTTTGTTTTTGGCCTGACGAAAATGCTCTAAAATTAGATTGTGGTGGTGGTTGTACGAGCTTGCGAACAAGGGAAAACCAGCGAACGGCACACTTGAAAATGGTGACATTTATGGCATGTGAGTTACACCTCACATGGAGTGTCTGGTTCCGAGGTGCTCTCTCTTCCCTTGCCGCATGCGTGCACACACACTAAGAAGATAACCTCTGAGTAAAACCCTTACACATACTGCACTGAATTATGACCCACACCTTAGAGCTGGTGATGTTAACTTTGGGCCAAAATCTTCTGTTTGAGGTTTACATGGCAATGGAGAAAATTAGGAACTTTGACATAAAGTTAAATGTTCATGACAACACTTTCTAAAGAAAATATCAGAAGCCATTTTTATTCCCATTTTTTTAATTAAAAAATTCTCTCTTTCAAAGTTTACCTCATGTCAGTCACATGACTCACGACAACGTTGGGTTTGGAGTCTTTTTCTCCACCATGTTGTACAGGAAGAGCTTGGAGCCACAGACGACAGACGGCGCTCTCTGCCACCCCTCCTCGCCCCTGCCTTCTTTGGGATCTTTAGTTTGGATTTAAAAACATCAACAAATAAAAATGGTATGAGCTGAAGCATCACATGCTATCCAATTGTTACACATATAATTAAAATAATAAACATAAATCTGTCACTTTTCTTATTAAAGATGTGGAACAGAACTGTATATACCATAATCAAAATTTCAAAACAACAAGGGCATTCCTTTGAAGACTGAGCATCTCTTCTAAAATAAGACTGGCACCATTTCACTTTACACTAGCGATATTGTCACATAATTTCTTTGTCCCTGGTAACATTAAATTCAAACTTGGTAACACCATGCCTCAAATTCAACTGGATTTTAAATATTTATCAAAAAGGTTATATTTTACTTTTAGTCTCAAAATTTGTCATTGCGGACTGGAACTCAGAGTTCCATCACTACTTTCCCACATTTATTCACCACAGAGTGAGGTTTGAACAGAAAACTGAGACATTTAAAAATATCCTACTGGGGACAACTGTATTTTGTTCTCAAACTGTCTTCTCAGGATGGAACAAATATGTTCACTTGCACATAATTTGTACTGCATAATCTCTTATAGATATTACATATGTATAATTTCTTTTTACGAATGTGCTCACAGGGTGCGAGGTGATTGATAAACTTTACAAGAGTTCATCTAAACCCCAAATATCGACACTTACCCAGACGCGGCCTTCATAGGCTGTTCCCATGCCTGCCTGTGCGTCTAGACAGGGGGCACCTTTCTTCTGCTGAGAAGGCACTGGACAAGCTCCGGGAGCCTTTTCTACACAGGTTGTGTGACACGAGAACCCACATGCTTTTTGGAGGGAACAAAGAGACGTGACAGCAGGAGACACAGTGGTTTCCCTCCCTCACCCTCCACTGCAGTTCGGTCTGCTCTGGGAGCGGCAGAACGCTAAAAGTTCATTTCCCAGCCTCCCTTGCAGCGGAGCTTGGGCCTGATGGAAGTTCCACCAGCAAGAGGACAAAAGGACTTCCTGTGAGACTGAGCTGAGCCAGGCTGGCTGGGAGCGGTGCCAGCTGCCGACCACCGATGTACTGCGTGGACCCTGCCTGGACGGGGCTGAGATCCCAGCTGCAGGCGGTGGCCTTATTCTGTGGGGGATGTCCTGATGCTGCAGACATGGCAGGGCCTTCCCTGATCCTGGCAGAAGTAGCGGGCCCGGGGGCTGCAGCCGTGGTGGCCGCTTCCTGGTCCTGTCATCTTTTTCTGACCCTGATAGCCGCTGAAGCACTCTGCTCAGAGTCTGCCCCCTCAGCCTGCCCTGGGAGGATCTTATAAACACTGAATTCCCCATTTTCGATCCCTTTTTGTCTCATGCACCAGGTTGCATTTATGGTGAAGGGGGCTGCAACGGTGGCAGCGCTGAGGGCAGGAATGTTGTCCCGCTCAGCACCGTGTCCTGGAGTGAGCGCTGGGCAGCGCTGGCAAGGGAACCCACCACGGCAGAGTCTGTTCCCTAGAAGTTTCCCTCATTCCTCGTCCTAGAGCACAGTGACCCACTGTCCGATATTTCCAAAAGCACTTTGCTCCCTGACAGTAATATTTACAGTAGATTGAATGAGTCGGATAAAGCAGCTACAGCTCACGGATAACGTTCCGTTTCCTGCCACATGAACTCCTGAATCTGGTCTTCGTGCTCTACCAGTGTTACAGGGAACAAAATATTCCTAAAGGCACGTTCTTAAGAGATGTGGCCCTGCCTGCAGACTGCACCGCAGGGCTTCCGGGACAGCATGCACAGGCCACAAAGCCTGCAGTCTCACAGTGCCACGTTCCCCCCAACATTCCCGATGGCCAAGGGTCCGATCTTTCCAAAATGCAATAGATTCTGGGAGATTTTGACCAAAGGGATCCCTTTCCGGCCCTGCTTCTGCAATTCAGAGAGAACGGAATGTTTGCTTCATAACGTATTGCAAGGGACTGAATGTCTGCGTCCCCCCGAAATCCATATGTTGACATTGTACCCCCCAATGCAGTGCTGTTCGGAGGTGGGGCCCGTCCGTGGGAGGCGCGGGGTGACCGTGGGTGGAGCCCTCATGCATGGGATGACCGCTCTGATGTGAGAGGCCCCTTCACCCTGTGGGGGCACAGGCAGAAGCCGTGCTCTGCCCCCCTGAAGACCGCTCTCACCAGAACCAGACTTCCGGCCTGTGAGCAACATGTCAGTGTTTCTACACCCCCCGGGAGTGTGCTTCGCTGCCGGAGCCCCTGCAGACGAGGGCACGTGAGGACCGAGACGCCGGCCTTGGCCCCCCGCACCGCTCTTCCCCGGGTCTTACCGTCACAGGCACCGCCTTGTCTTATCAAACCCACCATCAGAGACATGCACTGGTGACAGGGACGTGAGGAAAAACCGGTGGCTCTTACTGTGCAAGACAGACCAACCAAGCACAGAGCGTGAAGTCCCATTGAAGAGGTGGCTCTGGTTCACAGATACCATTTCATGTACAAAGAAAAGCAGCTCCCCGACTTTCTCCAGAATGGAAGATCTTGTCCCCTCATTCCTTCATAACTACGAAATGTTGACCAAGGGATCCCAAAAAAGTTACCAAGGAAAGAAAGAGGAGGAGGAAGAGAACTGTCTCCTTGGGGATCACACACTCATTAATACCATCCGGAACCCAATAAATCCGGCCGGCTTTTACTTGGCCCAGTAGATCCTGAACCTCGCAGCGGGGCTCTCTCAACTGACAGACGCTCGCGAGCGGCTGAGACGGCCTCTGCGTGTGCACTTGGATGAGGAGAAAGCAAGAAGGAACACGGTTTTTATCCCTTCTGTGGAAGGAAAGGGTAATTTCAAAATTTTCTCTCCAGCGAATCACGTGTTTCATTGTCTACCAGTAAAACCCTCGTGAACTGGAGGGTGCGGTGAAGCAGGCCGGTGGCTGTGGGACAGAGGCGCCCTGAAACCCCGAACCGAAGGCCCACCGAGGAGAGCTGCACGTGCCGTCACCAGGAGCGGCCAGTCCTTGATCAGTCCCCTTTGTCCTCAAAATTACGGTTACTGTCCACGGACGACGTGGGAATCCTAACAAACTCGGGCTTCTCCAAACACCAGTCGGCGAGTCTGCCCCCTTCTACGTGTATCTCCTTCCTCGCCGTGGCATGGACAGAAGGGCGGAGTGTGCAGGCCCTGCCCTGGACCCGGGTGTCATGGGGCTCCCTGCACCCCCTTTCGGGTCTTCGGTTGGCCCCCTTCTGCGCAGCTGCACAGCATCCTCGCCTCCTGGGGGACCCGGTGTCTCCAGTCCCTGAGTCCTTCTGGGCTTCCAAGGGCCCCGCTGCCTGGTGACTGAGCAGTAGGCGCCCCGTCACTCAGCATGAAGCCGCCTCGGCTCTGCCCACCTCACCCACGCTCTCACCCTCCCGCCGGGAGCAGACGTCGGTGCCTGCTCGGGTCCTCCCGTGACTGGCTTCCATTAGAGAGCAGAGATGGAGGCCTTTTCTAACATACTGTGATTGACCGCAGCAAAGGAAGGAAAACCAGAAAGAAGAAAATGAAATACTTTTGATATTCAGATTGATACTGACTTACATTCATTTTGACAGAAGACTCATGTTTTATTCTTGGTTTTCCTTAATATAAATTTTTGTGGATCTTGGCAAACCAATATCTTCTATTTCTTTCCTAGATATTCATTATATTACAGAGATAACCCATGTAATTTTACATATTTACCTTATTTTCAAATTACCTTATTAATTTTAGTAGGTTATTTTTCTAAACCAGAATCTCTTGGGTGTTGTGGGCAAACAGTCATACCGACCTTGTGAAAGACCGTTATGTTCCAGTGTTTATTCCAGCCATTTTATTTTCATTTTTATTGCATTTCCTAGAAACTACTGAATACTAACAGTGATATGGGGTAATTCTATACTGTTCCTGGTTTTAATTGAAAAGATTTAGTGTTTCATCATTTATGATAGTATTTGCTATCAGGTTTGGGAAAACAGGTTTATTGTATTTATGGATTTCCTTTCTATTGCTATTTGTTACGGCTTCTGGTTACTTATTGCTAATAAAAAGGAATGCTTTGAATATTTTGGTCACTTTTAATTATTTCTTAAATAGGCAGTACATTGATTCAAAAAATGAAGGCTTTCCTCCAAAATTATAAGACTTTCTAATACATTTTTAATATGGGGTTTCAGTTTTACATTTGAGTTACAGCTGAATTTGGAATTTATCTGGGAATAAGTTATAGATGCAGGATACAGATCCCTTGAGTGGATTTCACAGCAAAACTCAGTTAATTAGTTTACCATCATCTATGATTTCTAAATGAGACTTGACAGACACCGCAAAGCCCATTTAATGGAAAAGACATTCCCCTGAAATAGTCACTAAATGTTTCACCCCTGTGCTATATTCAAACCTTAAGAAGATTTTTATAGTGGAATTTTCTGTTGTGTTAATTTTTAAATCTGATTGGACGTTTGATGAATGTAACTGCAAAAATAAATTTGGGTCAATACCAAGGCAGCAACAGCAAAACCAGTATATTCTCATTTTGAAAGGAACCTGCTAAGCTTATAATTAAATAAAGTACCTTAGTTGGAAGGAGGATACTACTGTGATATTCCTTTCTCTTTGTTGTTGGTGTGTGGACCAGAAGATGAGCAGAATCTACAGCCTGAATCTAGGAAATGAACATAGACCCTTAAGGGCACATTACACAGATCTCCAAAACTGTAATGGTTAAGTAATTCCCCAAGTGAGGCAAAAGGATTATACTGGTTAATAGACAAAAACATAGTAAAATTAAAATTCTTACAGTGGGGAAAAGATATTTTAAGTAATTCAGTATATGCTTCCCTTTCCACAAACAAAGTGTGTGTTTGTCTTATAAAATGTGTTGCAGGTTGGCCGTTTCAAATAATGTGTCGTAGCGTGTGGACTGCGTTAAAAGAACACTCATCATAAGTGTATTTGGAAGGGACTTTTAAGAAGTAGATATATGATCAGAGTCCTCAAAATACTCTTTGAAATACCTGTTTTAGTGAGATTATGGACATTGGGGAGGGTATGTGCTATGGTGAGTGCTGTGAAGTGTGTAAACCTGGCGATTCACAGACCTGTACCCCTGGGGGGCTAATAATACATTATATGTTTATTAAAAAATAAAAAAAATTAAATTTTAAAAAAATAAATACCTGTTTTGTAACTTTAAATGAGAATTTAATGGCTGTACATATACAGAAATATATTAAAATCATTTACAGAGGGTTCAGCAAAATTTTGTTTGTATTAACTATCTAAAAATATTTTGAGGTAATCTAGATCACCTTTATATACTTAGACTTCAACAACTATATAAAACTTGCTGTCTATATGACATACAATATTTCTTTCCTGGGAACTCAGAAAATATTTCTTGAAATGGGAAGAATTGGATGCTTACGGTTGTTACTGGGGAGTACACTTAGTTGTAAGGAAGATGTTAAATGGTTGAGCAGAACATGTAGGTATACAGACTTGAGGAATGTCCCTCCTTTCAGAATGGCAGATACCGTGGAGAAAGCCTACAAGTTTGGTAGCAAATGCAGGAGACATGGGACATTTGCCAAATTTACAAAAATACTTTTAAAAAGGCTCAAAAAAATGAAATCTTGCCATTTGCAATGTTGTGGATGGAACTAGAGGGCATTATGCTAAGTCAAATAAGTCAATCAAAGAAAGACAATTATCATATCATCTCACTGATATGGGGAATTTGAGAAACAAGACAGACGATCATAGGAGAAGGGAGGGAAAAATGAAACAAGATGAAACCAGAGAGGGAGACAAAGCATGAGAGACTCTTAATCTCAGGAAATAAACTGAAGGTTGTTGGAATGGGGGTAGGGTTGGAAGGATGGGGTGGCTGGGTGATGGACATTGGGGAGGGTGTGTGCTGAGGTGAGCACTGTGAATTGTGTAAGACTGATGAATCACAGACCTGCACCCCTGAAACAAAATAATACATTATATGTTAATAAAGTAAAAAAAAAATCAAGACATGTTTAAAAAAATGATGGAGATTCACTATGCTATTTACTATGTGTCCCATTAAATAGACTTTTTCATATGAATTTATAAAAATGAATATGATAAAGATTCCCTCTAAAAAATATTAGATATTTATCGATGAATTACCCTTGTTTTAATTTTCTTTTGTTTAAAAAGAGATTATCTTCAGTCTAAAGAGGAGATACCACATCATACCAGTTGATGCAAAAAGCATTTGACAAATTCAACATCCATTCACAATTAAACTCTCAACAGACTAGGAATAGGAGGGATTTCCTTAATCCGATGAAAGGCATTTACAAAAAAAACAAAGGCAAGCATTACCACTCAGGGTGAAAAATCGAATGCTTCCACCTAAGAATGAAAACAAGGCAAGAATGACCACTACCACCACTTTTTTTTTTAAGATTTATTTATTTATTTATTTGAGAGAGAGCATGAGCGAGGAGAAGGTCAGAGGGAGAAGCAGACTCCCCATGGAGCTGGGAGCCCGATGCGGGACTTGATCCCGGAACTCCGGGATCATGACCTGAGCCAAAGGCAGTCGTCCAACCAACTGAGCCACCCAGGCGTCCCACTACCACCACTTTAATTCATCCTAGCTAGTGTTCTAGGCAGAACTGGGAAAGATAGGTATCCACGCAGGGAAGAAAGCAAACTGTCCTATTTGCAGATGATATGATTGTGTGCATAGACAATTCCAAGGAATGTCAAAGGAAAAAAAGCTTGAACTGGTAAGTTTGGGAAGATCATATGACACAGGGTTAACACAAATTAATCATATTTCTGTATAACACCAATAAATAATTGGAAACGGATGTTTCTTTACTAAGACAATATTTCAGAACAGTTTAAGGTTCATAGAAAAATTGAGGGAAAGTACAAGATTTCCCCACTATCCCCTGCCCCCACACATGCACAGCCTAACCAATTATCAACATCTCCCACCAGAATTAGAATCAGTGAAATACTGACACATCATCCCTCAAAGTCCATAGTTTGTATTAGGGTTCACTCTTGGTGTTGTACATTCTACGGATTTGGACAAATGTGCAGACATGTGTCCACCAACATGGTACTGTACGGAGTATCTTCACAGCCTCAGAAATCCTCTGTGCTTCACCTGTTCACCCCTTCTCCCCCGAACCACGGCGAGCGCCGATCACTTCACTAGACCCGTGGTTTTGCCTTTTTCCAATGTCACGTGGTTGGAATCATATAGTATGTAGCCTTTTCAGATGAGCTCTTTTACGTGTTAATACTTTAAAGTCTCTTCATGTCTTTTCATGGCTTAATAATTTGTTTCTTTTAAACAGTGAGTAAGTCCCATTGTCTGGATGCACCATTTATCTGTCACCTGCTGAAGTACATCTTGGTTGCTTCCAGGTTGTGGCATTTACCAGAGAAGCTGCTATAAACATCCGTGTATGTTATTCGATACAGGGACAAGTTTTCTTTTTACTTAGGTAAGGATGGAGGAGTGCAGCGGCAGGGTAGTATGTAAGGGTGTGCTTACATTTGTCAGAAACTGCCAGACTGCCTTCCGGATGGCTGTGCCAGTTTGCACTCTGAGCAGTGATGGTCAGAGTCACGGTTGCCACACTGGCGGGTGATGGTGTCAGCGTTCCAGGTTTGGGCCAGGCTGACAGGCGTGGAGTGGTGTCTTGTTGTTGTTTTAAGTTCTGCACTTCTCTGACGACATCGGATAGGAAATCCTCTTTTCACATGCTTATTTGTAACCCATGTGTCTTCTTTACTGAAGTACCTGTTTAGGTCTTTGGCTCATTTTTAGTTGTTTCATTTTTTTATTGTTGAGTTTTAAGAGTTCTTTGTGTATTTTGGATAGCAGTTTAAATTTACCTTTACAAATATTTTCCCTCAATCTGTCAACTATCGTTGCATTCTCTTGACATTGTCTTTACAGAGGAGTTTTTCATTTTAATAGAGCCCAGCTTATCTTTGGATACTGTGTCTAAAGGGTCACTGCCAAATTCAAGGTCATCTAGACTTTCTCCTGTGATCTCTTCAATGAGTTTTATAGTTTTGCATTTTACATTTAGGTCTGTGGTGCATTTTGAGTTAATTTTTGTGGAGAGTATAAGCTCTGAGTCTAGATTCATTCTTTTGCAGGTGGATGTCCTGCTGTCCCAGCACCGTTTGTTGAAAAGCCCACCTTCGCTCTGTCATTTTGCTTTTGTTCTCGTGCCAAGGATCAGTTGATTATATTTATGTGGGTCGATTTCTGGGCTTCCTGTTCTGTCCCATCGATCTATCTGTCTTTTCTTTTACCAATACCATGCTGTCTTGGTTACTGTAGTGTTATAGTAAGTATCGACTTTAGGTAGCATCAGTCCTCCACCTTGGTTCTTCCCCTTTGATATCATGTTAATCATTCTTGGTCTTTTGTCTCTGTGTATAAACTGTAGTACCAGTTTGTCAACATTCACAAAATAACTTGCCAGAGTTTTGACTGGGATTGAATCGAATCCATGGGAAACTGATTTTAAAGTACGATGTAAGTACTATTCATAGTACCTCTAAAATTTAAATTTTTATATATATATATGTACATATACACACACACATAAATATAACTGAATAAGTAAATATATACTTACAAACATATGTAAATAAGCCTAACAAAACATGCACAGGCTCTGTTGCCTGACAACTACCAAGCACTGATGAAAGCAATTAAGCCCTAAATACATGGAGTGACATACCGTACTTATGAATTGGAAGATGCCATATAGTGAGTATATTAATTCTCATTAATCTATTCATTTAATGCAACACCAATCAAGATCCCAGAAAGAGTTTTTGTAGCTATAGATGAGGAGATTCTAATTTTTATATGAAGCAAAGAAACATTCTGGCAAAAGCATTTTTTAAAAACTTGTAAAAAGTCTCAGTAAAGAAATAGAAGCAGTAAGGAAGAACCAGTGGAATTTGAGAAACTTTAAAAATGCAGTAATCACTATTAAAAATTCAGTGGATGGCTCAATAGAAGAACAGAACAGAGGAGAGAATTCATGAACTTGATAGAACAATATAAATTATCCTATATGAACATCATAGACAAAATAGACAGGAAAAATGGGACTATTACCAAAGATCTAACATCAGA
>PISX010029381.1:0-20128 GCA_004024625.1 Mellivora capensis
TTCCGTGGGTTGCCTCTTTGTTTTGTTGACTGTCTCCTTTGCTGTGCAGAAGCTTTTGATCTTGATGAAGTCCCAAAAGTTCATTTTTGCTTTTGTTTCCTTTGCCTTTGGTGACATATCTTGAAAGAAGTTGCTGTGGCTGATATCAAAGAGGTTACTGCCTATGTTCTCCTCTAGGATTCTGATGGATTCCTGTCTATTATTATTTTTAAGTTTTTTTTCTTCCTCTTTCAGTTTTAGTGGTTTATATGTTTCTAGGAGTGTATCCATGTCATCTAGATTGATTTGTTGGAATTTAATCTTTCATTATATATATCTATATCTGTATCTCTCTCTCTCTCTCTCTCTCTCTCTCTCTCTATATATATATATATATATATATATATATGTATTTATATATACATATGTGTTTGTATGTATACACACACACACACACACACACACACACACACTTCTGTCATGTTTGTTGTTATTCTTCCTCTCTCATTTGTGATTTTCTTTATTTGGGCCCTTTCTCTTTTCTTTTTCATAAATCTAGCCAGAAGTTTGTGTTTGTTTGTTTGTTTTCAGAGAACCAGCTCCTTGTTTCACTGATCTGTTCCACTGGATTTTTTTGCCCTACTTCATTTATTTCTGCTCTAATCCTTATTATTTCCCATCTTTTGCCAAATTTATGCTCCTTTTTGTTCATTTTCTATTTTAAGTATGATTTTAGTTTATTTCAGGTTTCCTTGTTTTTTGATGTAGGTCTGTATTGCTCTATAATTCCCTCTTATGACCAACTTTGTAGCGTCTCAAAGGTTTTGCCCCATCATGTTTTCATTTTCATTTATTTCCTTTTTTTTTTAAATTTATTCTTTAATTCTGTGGTTGACAGAATTGTTACTATCATGTTTAATCTTTATGTGTTTGTGGTCTTTCTAGATTATTTTCTTCTGGTTGACTTCAAGTTTCATAGTGGTGTGGTCTGAAGAGATGTATGGTGTGATCTCAATCTTTCTGTATTTATTGAGGCCTGATTTGTAAAATTGTATGTTACCTATTCTGGAGAATGTCCCAGGTGCACTTGAAAAGAATGTGTATTTTGCTCCTTTAAGACGGAATGTTCTGAATATATCTGTTAAGTTCATGTGGTCCCTTGTGCCTTTCTAACTCATCATTTCCTTGTTAATTTTCTGCCTAAATGATCTGTCCACTGATGTAAGTGGGGTGCTAATATCTCCTGGTTTTTTTTTTTCATTATTATCTATGAGCTCCTTTATGCTTGTCATTGTTTTATATATTTGGGTGCACCCATGTTGGGGGCATAAATATTTACAAATCTTAGATCTCCTTGTTGGATAGTCCCCTTTATTATGATATGGTCCCTTTCTTCATCTCTTGTTAGTATCTAGTTAAAAATCTATTTTGCCTTTTTCTACTTTGATATAAATATTTCTACTTTGGCTTTCTTTTGATGTCCATTTTATTTTATTTTTAAAATATTTTATTTATTTATTTGACCGATAGAGATCACAAGCAGACAGAGAGACAGGCAGAGAGATAGGGGAAAGCAGGCTCCCCACTGAGCAGAGAGCCCAATGTGGGGCTCAATCCCAGGACCCTGGGATCATGACCTGAGCTGGAAGCAGAGGCTTTAAACCACTGAGCCACCCAGGTGCCCCTGATGTCCATTTTAATGATAAATATTTCTCCATCCACTCACTTTCAATCTGCAGGTCTCTTTGGGTCTAAAATCAGCCCCTTGTAGGTAGCATATAGATTGGTCTTGTTCTTCTCTCCATTCTGACATACTATGTCTTGGATTGGAGTGTTTAGTCCATTTATCATTCAGAGTAATTATTGATAGAAATATATTTAGTGCAATTTTATTATTTGTTTTTGTCATTGTTCCTGGAGATTTAATCTGTTACTTTCTGGCCATTCTCAGTTTTTGTCCTTCCTTCCCACTCAAAAAGTCCCCTTTCATATATCTTGCATGGCTTGTTTAGTAGTCACAAACTCTTTTAGATTTTGTTTGCCTGTAAAACTGTTTATCTCTCCTTCTATTCTGAAAGATAGCCTTGCTGAATGGAATATTCTTGTCTACAAATTTTTCCCATTCATCACTTAGAGTGTATTACACCACTCCCTTCTGGTTTGTCACAGTTCCTTGGAGACATCTGCTGCTAGTCTTATGGGTCTTCACTTGTAATTTAGACACTTCTATTGTCTCGCTGCATTTAAGATTCTTTCTTTATCACTGTATTTTGCAATGTAACTGCAATATGCCTTTGTGCTGGTCTGCTTTTGTTGATTCTGATAGGAATTCTCTGTGCTTCCTAGACCTGGATGTCTGTTTTCTTCCTCAGATTGGGGAAGTTTTCAGCCATTACCTCCTCAAATGAATTTTCAGCTCTCTTTTCTCTCTTCTTCTGGTACTCCAGTGAAATTAATTTTATTTCTTTTTATGGAGTCACTGAGCTGCTAGGTCTACTGTTGTGATCGATCATTCTCCTTTCTCTATTTTGATCAGCTTCGTTATTTTTATAATTATATTGTTTATAACACTTATTCATTCTTGTGCTTCTTCCATCTGTGTGAGCATTACATCCAATCAGTTTCAAGTGTTATTGTAATTTTCATATCTGCTTTATTATTTTTAGCTTTATTATCTCTGTGGTAAAGTTCTCCCTTATGTCTTCCTTGCTTTTCTTAAATTCATCACATATCCTTGAGATTATTGCTTTAAATTCTGCATCAGGCATATAACTTGTAGAGTTTTTTAATATTTTATTTATTTAGAGAGGAGAAGCAGAGGGAGAAGGACAAGCAGATTCCTTGCTGAGCACAGAGATCAACACAGGGCTCTATCTCATGGCCCTGAGATTATGACCCAAGCCAAAATTGAGAGGCATATCCTCGACAGACTGAGCCACCCAGGTGCCCCTACTTATATCTGTTTTGATTAGATTTCTGGCTGTGACTTTTTCTTTTTCTTTTGTTTTCAGATGAATGGCACTTTCTTGGCATTTTGTCCAGACCTCTGTCTTATTCTCTGTGTTAGAAAATCCTGTTGTATTTCTTGTTCCTGAGTGTAGTGGTTAGTTGAAGAATAGGTCATTTAATGTCCAGGGCCTGGAGCTCAGGTTGTGTCTCTAGTGTGTGCTGTGTGCAGTCTGCTGCTGTGCTTTGACTGCTTTATCCCTCAGGTCAGTGGTCTGCTGATGTTTTCCTTGCCTGTGGTGGGGAATGTTTGAACCTTGGCCAGGGTGTAGTGAGATTTAACTATGTGTGCTCTGTTTTGCTTGCTAAAAGAGACTTCATACTATTTTCAACAGAACTGAAGTTTGCAGAACTATGTATTCAGTAGATATGGTGCTTGCAGGGCTTTGTGTTGCTCTTCTGGAGAAGCGGCTTACTCCACTCATCCTTAGGCACACTTGTTAGACAAAAATGGTAACAGCTGATCACAGGGGTGTGGGACTTCGTGTAATCAGGTTAGACAGCCAGTTTCAATGCTGTGCTGTTTACTGAAGTTGGTTTATGATGAAGGGTGAGGAAGGAAAATGGTGCTTGACAGCGCCTTTGTTCCCAGAGGGGGTTCTCTACTTGCTGTTCTCAGGGAATCCCCTTTGGAAGAAGAAATAACTTCCCCTAATGTATTCTAGGTTATTTTTCTGATCATTGTTTTTGTATTGTCTCTGGATTGCTTGTCTGACTGGAGCAATGCTGTGAACTTTGGGATCTATCCAGACAAGACCGCTGACTTTGAAAACTCCAAACTTTAGGGACCTGGTGTCATGGAATGGTGTCATTACCTGCATTGGGACTCATAGAAGTTTAACTGAAAAAGGCCATTGTGCCAGAGAGCAGCGGCATGGGATTTGGAGCAAAGCAATCTAAACCTTTAGTATCTGAGTTAGCCTAACTCAACAGGTGTCTCTGCACCTATGCGGAGGTAAGGGGGTGTTAAAGGTCTCCTGCTTTATTTTGTACCTGGAGAGGCAATACCACCTCTCATAGATGTACTCAAAGAGAGAAGAGTCTCTCCCCATGCACCTTGGGTTATCCTCAGGTTGTGTAATCTGCCCTGGGGTTGCTTGCCTGTCTTCTCTCCAAGAGTAGGGCAGTGCCCTCAGGTCACTAAAATGTCCAAGCCAAAGGGCCTCCAGTCCTTGAATCATACTGGTTCCAAAAACTATGGAAAATCAGCCCCTCTCATTTTTCCAGCCCATGACTTTAGAGTAGTGTCCTTCCTACTTGTGCATATCCCTGTATGTTTCACTCTCTTTTGCCTTTCTCTGTGACCAGAACTCCCTTCCCTCTGTAGCACCCATAATCTGTTAATCTCCAAAACCAGGTCTCTGAACTTCTACTTTCCTCAGTGTGGCCTCTTCTCTCCTTCTAGTCATGTAGTTTGATCCTTTGGTACTCAGGTCAATTTGTTTGTTATTCAGAATGATTTGATAGTTATCTATCTGTGTTTGAGAGAACAAGCTTAGTGTCCTCCTACCACATTGCCATCTTAGCTCCCCACTCAAGAATTATAGTTTATTGCATCGGTCCAAGCTCTTCACCTTTTCCTGAATATGAACTTAATTTCATCTAGGTCAGTTTTTTTCACCCTACTAAAATCATCCAAGAAGAGGAATGTTTTCTTTTGTATGTTTTCTCAAGCTTTACTTGGTCTGAAATGTTCCATTGTTTCTGTCTATCCACATATTGAGTTCTGTGTCTTCCAGGAAGGATATCTTTATCTAGTTTAGCTTACCTTACACATTAGTTTGCATGAATGGTTAGTCTGCATCACATAACTCTGTACTTAGTTTCATACTGAATTATATTATGCTTTAATTATTTCACAATTGTAAGGTATTTTCTTGGGTTTGCTGAATTGTTCTGTAACCTTCTTGAGTGGAGAGACTGTATATTATCTTGATATGTCACTATAGTATACTAGAAAGGAAATTTATTAATTAACATATAATGTATTATTTGCTTCAGGGGTATAGGTCTATGAATCATAAGTCTTACACAATTCACAGCATTCACCATAGAACATATCCTCCCCAATGTCCATAACCCAGGAACCCTATCCCTCCTCCCCACCCCCCCAGCAAACCTCAGTTTGTTTCCTGAGATTAAGACTCTCTTATGGTTTGTCTCCCTCCCTGGTCCCATCTTCTTTCATTTTTCCCTCCCTTTCCCTCACAACCCCCCACCCTGACTCTCAAATCCCTCACATCAGAGAGATCATGTGATAATTGTCTTTCTCTGACTAACTTATTTTGCTTAACATAGTACCCTCTAGTTCCATCCACATCATTGCAAATGGCAATATTTCAATTTTTTGATGGAGATATATATATATATATATATATATATATATATATATATATAACAATTCATCTGTTGATGGACATCTAGATTCTTTCCCTACTTTGGCTGTTGTGGACATTGCTGCTATAAACATTCAGGTGCATATGCCCCTTCGAATCACTACTTTTGTATTGTTAGGGTAAATACCCTGTAGTGTAATTGCTGAGTCATCCAGTAGCTCTATTTTTAACTTTTTGAGGAACCTCCATACTGTTTTACAGAATGACTGCACCAGTTTGCATTCCCACTAACAGTGTAGGAGGGTTCCCCTTTCTATGCATTCTCACCAACACCTATAGTTTCCCAACTTGTTAATTTTAGCCATTGTGACTTTGAGGTGGTATATCACTAAGATTTTAATTTTTATTTCCCTGATGCCAAGTGATGTTGAACACTTTTTCATGTCTCTGTTTGCCATTTGGATGTCTTCTTTGCAGAAATATCTGTTCATGTCTTCTGCCTATTTCTTCACTGGATTATTTGTTCTTTGGGGGTTAAGTTTCATATTTCTTCATAGATTTTTGATACTAGTTGTTTATCTGATCTGTCATTTGCAAATATCCTTTCCCATTCTGTCAGTTGTTTTTTGTTTTGTTGACTATTTGCTTTGCTGTGCAAAAGCTTTTGATCTTGATGAAGTCCAAATCTTTCATTTTTTCCCTTGCTTCCCTTGCCTTTGGTGATGGTTCTAGAAAGAAGTTGCTGCAGCTGAGGTCAAAGAGGTTGCTTCCAGTGTTCTCCTCAAGGATTTTGATGGATTCCTGTCTCAAATTGAGGTCTTTCATCAATTTTTAGTCTATTTTTGTGTGTGTTGTAAGGAAATGTTCTAGTATCATTCTTCTGCATGTGGCTGTCCAATTTTCCCAATACCATTTGTTGAAGAGACTGTATTTTTTCCTTGGACATTTTTTCCTGCTTTGCCAAAGATTAGTTGACCATAGAGTTGAGGGTCAATTTCTGTGCTCTCTATCCTGTTCCATTGATCTTTGTGTCTGTTTTTGTGCCAGTACCATACTATCTTGATGATTAGAACTTTGTAATAGAGCTTGAAGTCTGGAATTGTGATGCCGTCAACTTTGGCATTCTTTTCCAACATTCCTCTGGCTCTTCGAGGTTTTTTCTGGTTCCATATACATTTTAGGATTATTTGTTCCATTTCTTTGAAAAAAATTGATGGTATTTTGATAGGAATTGCATTAAATGAGTAGATGGCTTTAGGTAGCATAGATATTTTCACAATATTTGTTCTTCCAATCCCTGAGCATGGAACGTTTTTTCCATTTCTTTGTGTCTTCCTCAATTTCTTTAGTAAGTACTTTATAGTTTTGTGAGTACAGATTCTTTGCCTTCTTGGTTAGGCTTATTCTTAGGTAGCTTATGGTTTTGGGTGTAATTGTAAATGGAATTGACTCCTTAATTTCTCTTTCTTCTGTCTCACTTTGGTGTATAGAAATGTAACCGATTTCTGTGCAGTAATTTTATATTTGGCACTTCACTGAATTCTTGTATGAGGTCTAGGAATTTTAAACTGGAGCCTTTGTGGTTTTCCACATAAAATATCATATCATCTGTAAAGAGTGAGAGTTTGACTACTTCTTTGCCAATTCGGATGCTTTTTATTTCTTTTTGTTGTCTGCTGAGGCTAGGACTTCTAGTACTATGTTGAATATCAGTGGTGATAGTGGACAACCCTGCCATGTTCCTGAGCTTAGTGGAAAAGCTCTCAGTTTTTTTCCCATTGAGAATGATATTCGCTGTGGGTTTTTCATAGATGGATTTGGTGATATTGAGGTATGTACCCTCTATTCCTACACTGTGAAGAATTTTGATCATGAAGGGATGCTGTACTTTGTCAAATGCTTTTTCAGCATCTATTGATGGTATCATATGGTTCTTGTTCTTTCTTTCATTAATGTATTGTATCACATTGATTTGTGGGCATTGAACAAACCTTGCAGCCCAGGAATAAATCCCACTTGGTCTTGGTGAATAATCCTTTTAATGAACTGTTGGATCCTATTGGCTAGTATTTGGTGAGAATTTTTACACAATTCTCCCTTTTCATGGGGTCTTTGTCTGGTTTTGGGATCAAGGTAAGGCTCACTTTTTAAAATGAGTTTGGAAGTTTTTCTTCCATTTCCATGTTTTGGAACAGTTTCAGGATAATAGGTATTAATCATCCTTAAATATTTGGTAGAATATCCCTGGGAAGCCATCTGGACCTGTGTTCTTGTTTTTTGGGGGAGATTTTTGATGACTGCTTCATTCTCCTTACTGTTATGGGTCTGTTCAGGTTTTCTATTTCTTCCTGGTTCAGTTTTGGTAGTTTATATGTATCTAGGAATGCATCCATTTCTTCCAGATTGTCAAATTTGCTGGCATATACTTGCTCATAATATATTCTTATAATTGTTTGTATTTCTTTGGTATTGGTGGTGATCTCTCCTCTTTCATTCATGATTTTATTATTTTGGGTCCTTTCTCTTTTCTTTTTGATAACTCTGGCCAGGGGCTTATCCATCTTATTAATTCTTTCAAAGAATCAGCTCCTAGTTTTGTTGATCTGTTCTACTGTTCTTCTGGTTTCTATTTCATTAATTTCCTCTCCGATGTTTATGATTTCTCTTCTCCTGCTGGGTTTAGGCTTTCTTTGCTGCTCTTTCTCCAGCTCCTTTAGGTGTAGGGTTAGGTTGTGTACTTGAGACCTTTTTTATTTCTTGAGAAAGGCTTTTATTGCTATCTACTTTCCTCTCAGGACATCCTTTGCTGTGTCCCACAGATTTTGAACCGTTGTATTTTCATTTTCATTTGTTTCCATTTTTAAAAATCTTCTTTAATTCCGATTGACCCATTCATTCTTTAGTAAGATGCTCTTTTGCCTCCATGTATTTGTGTTCTTTCCCACTTTCCTCTTGTGGTTGAGTTCTAGTTTCAAAGCATTGTGGTCTGAAAATATGCAAGGAAAGATACCAATCTTTTGGTACTAGTCGAGACCTGATTTGTACCCAGGATGTCACCTATTCTGGAGAATGCTCCATATGCACTAGAGAAGAATGTACATTCTGTTGTTTTGGGATGGAGTGTTCTGAATTTATCTGTGATGTCTATCTGGCCCAGTGTGTCAATTAAAGCTTTTATTTCCTTGTTCATCTTTTGCCTAGATGATTTGTCCATTTCAGTGAGGGGGGTGTTAAAGTCCCTTACTATTATTATATAATTGTGGGTGTGTTTCTTTGATTTTGTTATTAATTCATTTATATAATTGGGTGCTCCCATGTTAGGGTCATATATATTTAAAATTCTTAGATCTTCTTCTTGGACAGACCCTTTAAGTATGATATGGTGTCCCTTCCTCATCTCTTATAATAGTCTTTGGTTTCAAATCTAATTTATCTGATATAAGGATTGCCACCCCAGCTTTCTTTTGATGTCCATTAACATGGTAAATGGTTTTCCACCCCTCACCTTAAATGTGGAGATGTCTTTGCATCTAAAATGTGTTTCTTATAGACAGCATATCAATGAGTCATTTTTTAAAAAAATCCATTCTGATACCCTGTGTCTTTTGATTTGGGACATTTAGTTCATTTACATTCAGGGTAAGTATTGTAAGATATGAATTTTGTGCCATTGTAGCACCTGTAAGGTGACTGTTACTATATATTGCCTCTGTTCTATTCTGGTCTGTTGTTTTTAGGCTCTCTCTTTGCTTTGAGGACCCCTCTCAATATTTCCTGTAGGGCTGGTTTGATGTTTGCAAATTTTTAATTTTTTTTGTTTTCCCTGGAAGATTTTTTCTCTCCTATTTTCAAATGATAGCCTAGTTGGATATATTATTCTTGGCTGCATATTTTTCTCCTTTAGTGCTCTGCATATATCATGCCAGTTCTTTCTGGCCTTCCCAGTCTCTGTAGATAGTTCTTCTGCCAATCTAATATTTCTACCATCATAGGTTACAGACCTCTTGTCCTGAGCTGCTTTCATGATTTTATTTTTTTTTATTGAGACTTGTATGTTTTACTATTAGATGATGGGATGCTGATATGCTGATCTATTTTTTTTTTTTTTATTTTGAGAGGGGTTCTCTGTGCCTCCTGGATTTTGATGCTTGCATCCTTCATCAAATTAGGGAAATTCTCTACTATAATTTGCTTTCATATACCTTCTGCCCCTCTCTCTTTTTCTTCTTCTTCTGGGATCCCAGTTATTTTAAGGTTGCTTCATCTTATGGTGTCACTTAGTTCCCGAATTCTGCAGTCATGGTCCAGTATTTGTTTGTCTCTCTTTCTCAGCTTCTTTATTTTCCATCAGTTGATCTTCTATATCACCAATTCTCTCCTGTCTCATTTATCATAGCAATAAGAGCCTCCATTTTTATTGCACCTCATTAATAGCTTTTTTTAAATTTCAACTTGGTTAGATTTTAGTTCTTTTATTTCTCCAGAAAGGGATTCTCTAGTATATTCTATGATCTCTTTGATCCCAGGTATCACCTTGATAATCACCATTCTGAACTCTAGTTCTGACATCTTACTAATGTCCATATTGATTAGGTCCCTAGCCATCCATGTTGGTTCTGCCTCATGTTCTTTTTTTGTGGTATTTCCACTTTGTCATTTTATCCAGATAAGAGTATATGAATGAGAGAACAAAATACTAAAAGGGATGGAAAAAAAACCAGAGTAATATACACTACCCAAATTGGAAGAGACCCAAAATCGGGGAGAGAAGAAAGGAAAAAAATATATATATATATATACATATATATATTCGTAGTGATGACTAGAACAGAGCCACACAGCTGATTTTGAATGTATTTTGGTCTGTTAGAAGAAACTGTCTTCCAGAATCTTAAAGAAAGAAAAACATATATATATATATATATATATATATATATATATATACACTATATATACTATAAAAACATATATATACTACATATATGTAGTATATATATATATATATATACACAAAAATAATGGTAAACATGATGAAGGATTGGAATATGACAGGAAAGAGAAAGTTAAAAAAAATCTAAGAAAGGAATTGATAAGAAGTTGGTAGAAAAAAATTTAAAAAAAGGAAATAATGTGATCAGACTGGAGACTAGAACAAAGCCCTGCACTAGATTTTGGGTATATTTAGATCTATTAGAAGAACTTGTATCCCAAAATTTTTTTATACAGATTTTATTTATTTATTTGACAGGCAGAGATCACAAGTAGGCAGAGAGGCAGGCAGAGAGAGAGAGGAGGAAGCAGGTTCCCTGCTGAGCAGAGAACCTGATGTGGGGCTCAATCCCAGGACCCTGAGATCATGACCTGAGCCAAAGGCAGAGGCTTAACCAACTGAGCCACCCAGGTGCCCTGTATCCCAAAATTTTAAAGAAAGATAAACCTATATGTATACAAAAAATAAGTTTAAATACAATGAAGGGATAGAATATGACTATAAAAATGGAAATTTTAAAAAAGATTTTTAGGGGCGCCTGGGTGGCTCAGTGGGTTAAAGCCTCTGCCTTCAGCTCAGGTCATGATCCCAGGGTCCTGGGATCGAGTCCCGCATCGGGCTCTCTGCTCAGCCAGGGAGCCTGCTTCTCCGTCTCTCTCTGCCTGCCTCTCTGCCTACTTGTGATCTCTGTCTGTCAAATAAATAAATAAAATCTTTAAAAAAAAAAAGATTTTTAAAGAAGTATTGATAAGACAAAATCATTAAAAATGTTAGACTAGGAAAGAGGAAAATTTTTAAAAAATAGAATAAGAAAAAATAAAATTAAAAAAAATTAACTTTGAAAGACTGAAGCATCATAGAAAAAAAGTCATGAATTCTATGTGCTATATTCCCATAGCTCTGAGGTTTTGCAGTTTTCATTGACTGGTGAACTTGGTCTTGGCTGAATGTTCTTGTTGATGTTTGCAGGGAGGGGCATGTTGCAGTGATTCACAAATGTCTTTGCCTGAGGCAGAATTGCACCACCCTTCCCAGGGGCTTAGTATTCTGCTGGTTTTTGCTCTTGGTATCTTTTGTTCCCTGAATGCCATCTGTACAGCTTTGCAGGATAGGAATGAACATGGCGGCCTGCCAATCTCCAGCCCCATAGGAGCCAAGAGCTAAGGGCCCTAATTCTCAATGTGCCCTCAGAGAAAAGCTGTTAATCACTCCTCTCTCCCTGGTCTCTGGCTGCCCTCTGAGCTCACCCAGCCTGTTATAAGAGTTTCTATCTCTGGCACACAACCCTGTTAGGATTCTCCCAACCCATCGGATTCCTGCAGTGTGCTCCAACACTGCTCCTCTTAGAGGAAGAAGGACAGGATCTCCCTGGATCTGCCACTTTCAGGTACCCTGCTCGAAAAGCGGTGGCCCAACTTTGCCTTGGATCATGGTTTAAGGTAACCGCAAGCTGAGATCCCACTCCTCGGCTCCATCTCAGCAGCTGGCTTCCCGTCTGATCCCTGGAAGCTCTGCCACACTCAGACACCCTTGGTCTTTTTGTAACCCTGCAGGTCCTGAGACCACACTGACCCTGCAAGGGCTCGATCCCCCACCTAGCCTTGGGAGTGACATGCCTCAGTGGAGCAGACTTCTAACAGTTTGGATTTTGTGCTCAGCTTCTCTACAGCTTGCAAGGAGCCGACCCCTCCCCCTCTAGTCTTTTTTCCCTATATTGCCTTGGATTCACTTCTCTACATGTCCTACCTTTCAGAAAGTGTTCATTTTTCTGTTCTTAGAATTGCTGCTTTTCTTCTCTTTGATCTCCTATTGAGTTTGTAGATGTTTAGAATGCTTTGGTTACTATCTGGCTAAACTCCTGGGACCCAAGGATACTTAGGTCTCCTACTCTTCTGCCATCTTGCTTCTCTCCTGAAAGGAAATGGTTTTTGAGTCATATCAAAACTCTCATTCTCACCTCTCCACTTAATTGGTGTGTGACCTTGGATAAGCTAGGTGATTAATCTCAGAATAATTTCCTCAAAGTTGCAAAGTGAGTAATTACTTTATGGTATTACCATTAGTATAAGTAAAGAATTGCATGTAGACTACTTACCCCTATACATTTCCCATACAAAGTTACAATAGTATATAGTTTAGTGATAAAAGATACAGTCTCTAGATCTACACTGCCCAATTCAGTAGTTAATACCAACATGTGACAATTTTAATTTAAATAACATTAAATAAAATCATGTTCACCAGTTATAGTAGTTATATCCCAAATACATAATAATAATACTTGGCTATGGTTATTGTATTGAAAATAGATACCTAAGATTTTTGGGGTGCCTGGGTGGCTCAGTGGATTAAGCCTCTGCCTTTGGCTCAGGTCATGATCTCATGGTCCTGGGATAAAGCCCTGCATTGGTCTCTCTGCTCAGCCGGAAGCCTGCTTTCTCCTCTCTCCATTTGCCTGCCTCTGCCTACTTGTGATCTCTGTCTGTGAAATAAATAAATAAAATCTTTAAAAAAATAGATACCTAAGATTTTCACTATCTGTACTTCTTGAGAACAGTATTACTTTAAGGTCAAAAAATTCTAGGTTTTCCTACCCAAGTTCATTTTCTAGTTTTCCGATTTTGAACAAATAAACACATAAAACCTTGAAGCCACTATTCCCTAATATGTGTAATGATGATGACTGCCATCTACAAGGATTATTTTGGAGATACATAGCATATTGTCTAACATACAGCATACACTCAAAAACATCTTATGATTATTTTTTAAAATAAGTATCAGTTCCCTTCCTATCACTATTAACTATATGGCAGTAAGATATACACATCTTCATTTCATAAATACATTTTCATTGATATGTTATAAAGTAAATATAGTACTCATGGTGAGGATTATACCAAAGATAGACACAATTATCATTCCTCTGTTATTGAACAATTCCACAACGTTCACAGAAGCATTATTTCAGAGACTATGCAGTTGCCCAAATCAAGTAGGGTATCCCAGTCAGCATTAAATATGCCCCCCTGCCAAAATTTACTTCTACCTGTGCCCTAACTCTAATCCTTAACCCTAACCCTAACACTAACCCTAACCCTCTGGATAGGTCTCTGAAAGGCAAAATACCAGGTATATAACCTAACCCTAACCTTAACCAAAAAAAAAAAAAAAAAGAAAAGAAAAAGAAAGAAAGAAAAAGTGAAAAGTGAATGAGAAATGGAGCATATATGCAGTAAATCCAAATTATCTAGCCATCTAATCAGTCAGAATGAATTTAACAAAGCCTGTATTTGTGTATATATGTATGTATGTGAATGTTTTGTGAATTTTACTAAATTTAGAAAAATGACTGCCCCCAGACACTACTACCATTTATGTGGATAGGTTTGGGTTTAAGTCTGACTTTTTAAAAATTCCCTTATGTATGTTGTGAATTCATTACTTTTATCTTATTTTTTTTTTGTCACTTTAGGGAGTTGTAATTTGGCAGATCCCAAAGGCTGAAAGTGTATTTGTCTAAATTGTACATCTCATCTTGTATCACAGAGTGGCTTAGCTGATTTGGGATACAATTTCCTTCATCACATTAGAAGTTTCCATTGCATTGTTGCCTTATAGTGCTAGGGGAAGATTTACATTACTTTTTTCTTATTAAAAAATCTGTCATCTATATCCTTCTTTTGCAAAAGTATTGTTTTTATACTTTTCTTTGATGTTATACAAATTTCTGATGTATAAACCTTTCCTGTAATGTGTTGTAAATGCAAATATAAGTCACAAAGGACAAATTTTTTCAATAGTTTAATTATTTATTTATTTTTATTTAAAATTTTAATTTATTTATTTGACACAGAGAGAGAGAGCACAAGTAGCCAGAGAGGTAGACAGAGAGGGAGGGGGAAACAGACTCCCCACTGAGCAGAGAGCCCAATTCAAGACTCAATCCCAGGATCCTGAGATCAGGACCTGAGCTGAAGGCAGAGGCTTAACCCACTAAGGCTTAACCCGCTAAGCCACAATTTTTTTCAATATTTTAGCAAAATATTTTAACTGTATTACTTGTTTCATTGCATTTATACCATTGATTTTTGTTTTCCTTAATTTTAATAATAATAATAATAATAATAATGGCTAGAATTTCAGCAATAAACTTAATCAAGCATAATATATTCCAAACTTTCCATAATCAAGATTTATTACTCTCTCTTGTAGTTTCAGTTTTTTCTATTAGCTTTCTCTTTAGTAATATAGACAAATAGAGTGACTTATGCCAAAGCTTCTAATCTGCAAATTAGCATAGTTTGGTTATAATGCCTTAGATTATAAACCACAACACTTTGTGTTGCTTTAATTTAATAGTAATCAGACAATACTCCTATTAGTCATTATTTTTTTAAGATTTTATTTATTTATTTGAGAGAGAGGCAGGGAGAGAGAGCATGAGCGAGGAGAAGGTCAGAGGGAGAAGCAGACTCCCCCTGGAGCTGGGAGCCTGACGTGGGACTCGATCCCAGAACTCCGGGATCACGACCTGAGCCGAAGGCAGTTGTCCAACCAACTGAGCCACCCAGGCATCCTCCCATTAGTCATTATTAACCGGAAGCTAAGCATACCAAAGGTGAAGAAAAATTTAAAGTGACAATGTATGCATTTCCAAATGTAATTAAGAAAATTAGACTATTGGGACTACACAAAAATAAAGTTTGGCACAGAAAAGGGAACCATCAACAAAACAAAACAACAGTCTATCAAATGGGAGAAATCATCTGCAAATGATATATCTGATAAGGGATTAATGTCCAAAATATATGAAGAACTTACACAAAGCAACACCAAAAAAATCCAATTAAAAATGGCAGAAGACATAGGATTTTTTCAAAGACAGAGATGTTTTCAAATAAGACATACAGATGGCCTATAGACAGATGAAGAGATGCTCAGCATCCTTAATCATCAGGGAAATGCAATCAAAACCACAATGAGATGTCACCTAACAACTGTGAGAATAGCTAAAATCAAAACCACAAGTACTCCATTCATGTGGAATTTAAGAAACAAAACAAATAAGCAAAGAAAAAGAGAGAGAGAGAGAGAAACCAAGGACTATGGTCTGAACTGTAGAAAACAAACTGATGGCTACCAGAGGGGAGGTAGGTGGGGAGTTGAGAGAAAGGAGTTGAGATTGGGATTAAATTATGCCCTTATTGTGATGAAATTAAATTAAAATAAAATGGATGAAATTATAAAAAAATAAAATAAGGTGAATCCATTTTGAAATAGGAGTATTTGTGCAGTGGTTGAATGAATAAATGACCAATGAAAATACATATATCTTTTACTGAGTTATTTTTTTTTCTTTTTCAAGTTCTTATTAAATTACAATTAGTTAACCTCTACAGTGTAGTATTATTTTCAGGCGTATATTTTAGTGATTCATCACTTATATACAATACCCAGTGCTCATTATGACAAGTGCCTTCCTTAATACCCACCACCTATTTAGTTCATCCTCTGGTCCACCTCCCCTCCAGCAACCCTCAGTTTTCTTTGTGTAGTTAGGAGTCTAGTTCCTGGCTTGCCTCCCTCCCCACTCATCCATGATCATCTATTTTGTTTCTTAAATTCTACATATGAGTGAAATCATATGGTAATTGTTTTTCTCTGACTGACTTATTTCACTTAGCCTAATACTCTCTAGCTCCATTCTTAAAATTGCAAATAAGATTTTGTCCTTTGTATTGCTGAGTAATATTCCATATTATGTATATCCCACCTCCTCTTTATCATTCATCAGTCAATGGAGATTTGGGCACTTTCCATAATTTGGCTATTGTTGATAATGATACTTTAAACATTGGGGTGCATGAATACCTTCAAATCATATTTTTGTACCCTTTGAGTAAATACCTATTAGTGCAATTGCTGGATTGAAAGGTAGTTCTATTTTTAACTTTTTTAGGAAATTCCATACTGCTTTCCAGAGTGACTGCACCAGTTTTCTTCCCCACCAAGAATGTATTATGGGTTCTTCTTTCTCCACATCCTCATCATCACCTGTAATTTCCTCTGTTGCTAATTTTAGTTATTCAGACTGGTGTGTGGTGATGTCCCTTGAGGCAAGAGAAACAAAAGCAAAAATAAACTATTAGGACTTCATCAAGATAAAAATCATCTGCATAGTGAAATAGTCAATCAATAAAACTAAAAGGTGAACTTCAGAATGAGAAAAGATAGTTGCATATGACATATCTGATAAAGAGTTAATATCCAAAATATATAAAGAACCTATAAAACTCCACCCAAAAAACAAATAATCACATAAAAAATGGGAGAGGGCATGAATAGATATTTTTCCAAAGAAGATATACAAATAGCTAACGGACACATGAGAAGATATACAAATAGCTAACAGACACATGAAAAGATACTCGACATCAGTCATCATCAGGGAAATACAAATCAAAACTACAATGAGGTATCATTTACTGAGTTCTTGATGTAAAGAGATCTGTCTGAAGTAGTTTATATTCTCCTTATAAATCTTCCTTTCTCAGGAAGGAAACACCTGTTCAGAAAAACAGCACCTTTATTCACAGAGCTGTTCAGACCTGAAATCTGTGGTCCTCTGATATTTCTCAAACATTTTTTTTATCTCATATACCAATAGTTAATGTTGAATCTACCTCTCTTCCATATCTGTATCTATGTAAAGCCGTCTCATCTACATTGCCACAATCACTAACTAATTGAAAACTTCTAATTTGTTATTTCTTGAGCTGTGGGTAGTCTGATGAATCATTTAATTTCTTCAGTTTTTTCCTTCAATCTATTCTTCCAAAAGAAACTAAAAAAAAATAATACATACATTTAGATATGCCACTCATGTTTAAAACACTTATCATTGCATTATTCAAAGTCTTTAATGTGGCTAATAAAAGTTGAATCAAGTAGTCTTTGAATATATTTTATTTTCATTTTTTAGAGAGAAATTTAAATTGTTTTATTTAAATACAATTTAACATATAATGTATTATTAGTTTCAGAGGTAAAATTTAGTGATTCATCAGTTGCATACAACATTCAGTGCACATTACTTCAAGTGCCCTCCTTAATGCCATCACCCAGTTCCCCCATGCCCCCACCCACCTCCCCTCCAACAAACCTCAGTTTGTTTCCTAGAGTTCAGCATCTCTAGGGTTTGCCTTTCTCTGAGTTTTCACCTTATTTTACTTTTCCTTCCCTTTCCCTATGTTCACCTGTTTTGTTTCTTAAATTCCACATATGAGTGAAATATATTTCTAAATTCATTTTCACAGTTTTCCTAAGTACACTTTAGCTATTTTGACCTTATGTAAGTTTCTGGAATAATCCAATTATTTTCTGCTTCAGTGTTCACAAATACAGTTATCCATTCCTGTTTTATAAAAAAAAAATTTAATTGAATTGCTACTTATATTTCTGATTTAAACTTAAATATCACTCTTCAAAAATAACTTCTCATTCTCCCATAAAATTAGTTGCCCCAAATTTTACTCTTTCATCACACAATCCTTTTTTGTATTCAATAGATTTAATTTACATTTATATTTTGTTTTGTGATGAATTATTTAAAGTCTCTCTTTTCTCAAACATAAGAGCTATGAGAACAACTATGTGTATTTTATAAATATTTACTCAACTGGGTATCAGACACATAGTAGGTGTTCAAAATAATTTACTGAATAGACTGTTGACTATACATTTAAAAGTAGATACCATTATAACAATTTTACAGTTGAAGAAACTGAGAAACTCTTAGAAGTTGAGATTTGTAAGGTATCTAGGTAGTGAGAACTTTTAAAGCACTTTCTATTAAGCACAATATAGTAGTACAGTAATAATGCAAAACAAATAGCTGAAAATAATACAACTGATAGCATAGAACAAGGCATTTTTTTGTTTGACTTAAAAGTTTCCCTATAAACTCTGTTGTTATCTAAAACAGACTTTTATATTATTTCATAATAGACAGATGGGGGATAAAGTGTCCTTAGAAATGTCTAAAAATGGGTGGTAGACAAAAGAAAAATGTGTCCCAATAGAATGCTTATAGTCATAATGAATTTTAAAATTAGAGCTAACATGTATCCAGCTCTTTCATTTAGTCATGTAATTCTCACATAAATCCTGTAAGATAGGTATTATTTTATTATTAACCCAATTTTAAATATAAAGAGTCTGGGGCAGAAAGAAATTGAGTGACTTACCCCCAGTTTCAAATATAAGTATTAGTCTGGAATTAGAAATTAGGTACACCATGGGTGCCTGGGTGGCTCAGTGAATTAGGCATTTGCCTTGCCTTAGGTCATGATTTCAGAGTCCTGCATTGGGCTCCCTGCTCAGTGGAGAGCCTGCTTCTCCCTCTGTTGTTCCTCCTGATTGTTATCTCTCTGTGTCACTCTCTCTCTCTCTCTCTCTGTGTCAAATAAAGAAATGAAAATCTTTGAAATTATGTACTCCAAAATGTTTTCCAAGGCAAATCTGTAGGTGTATTCACATCATGAGTGGGACTGTCATCTCAGCAAAGGTGATATAACTCAATAAAATAGACCAAACCGCAGGTGAACGTTTGGCAAAGCAAAAGGTTTTTGTTTGTTTGTTTGTTTTGTTTTGCTTTTGGTTTTTTAATTTCTTTTCATCATAACAGAATTCATAGTTTTTGCACCACACACAGTGCTCCATGCAATGCGTGCCCTCCATAATACCCACAACCTGGCTCCCCCAACCTCCCACCCCCAGCCCTTTCAAAACCCTCAGGTTGTTTTTCAGAGTCCATAGTCTTTCAGGGTTCATCTCCCCCTCCAAATTCCCTCAACTCCCTGCTCCTCACCATCTCCCCATGTCCTCCGTGATTTTTGTTATGCTCTGCAAATAAGTGAAACCATATGATAATGGACTCTCTGCTTGACTTATTTCACTCAGCATAATCTCTTCCAGTCCCGTCCGTGTTGCTACAAACGTTGGGTATTCATCCTTTCTGATGGAGGCATAATACTCCATAGTGTATATGGACCACATATTCCTTACCCATTTGTCGGTGGAAGGGCATCTTGGTTCTTTCTACAGTTTGGCGACTGTGGCCATTGCTGCTATAAACATTGGGGTACAGATGGCCCTTCTTTTCACCACATCTGTATCTTTGGGGTAAATGTCCAGTAGCGCAATTGCAGGGTCATAGGGAAGCTCTATTTTTAACTTCTTGAGGAATCTCCACACTGCTCTCCAGAGTGGCTGCACGAACTTGCATTCCCACCAACAGTGTAAGTGGGTTCCCCTTTCTCCACATCCTCTCCAACACACGTTGTTTCCTGTCTTGCTAATTTTGGCCATTCAACGGGTGTAAGGTGGTATCTCAATGTGGTTTTAATTTGAATCTCCCTGATGGCTTGTGATGATGAACATTTTTTCATGTGTCTGATAGCCATCTGTATGTCTTCATTGGAGAAGTATCTGTTCATATCTTCTGCACATTTTTTGATATGATTATCTGTTTTGTGTGTGTGGAGTTTGAGAAATTCTTTATAGATCCTGGATATCAAACTTTTGTCTGTACTGTCATTTGAAAATATCTTCTCTCATTCCGTGGGTTGCCTCTTTGTTTTGTTGACTGTCTCCTTTGCTGTGCAGAAGCTTTTGATCTTGATGAAGTCCCAAAAGTTCATTTTTGTTTTTGTTTCCTTTGCCTTTGGTGACATATCTTGAAAGAAGTTGCTGTGGCTGATATCAAAGAGGTTACTGCCTATGTTCTCCTCTAGGATTCTGATGGATTCCTGTC
>PISX010029382.1:0-20217 GCA_004024625.1 Mellivora capensis
TTTTTTTTTTTTTTTAAAGATTTTATTTATTTATTTGAGAGAGAGGCAGTGAGAGAGCATGAGCGAGGAGAAGGTCAGAGGGAGAAGCAGACTCCCCGTGGAGCTGGGAGCCCGATGCGGGACTCGATCCCGGGACTCCAGGATCATGACCTGAGCCGAAGGCAGTCGTCCAACCAACTGAGCCACCCAGGCGTCCCCAAAGGGGTCTTTCTTACCTGAATGGTTAGAATGGGCTTCTCTAAAAAAGTAAGATTTGAGCTGAGCTCTAGGGGATCCTTAGAAATTGGCAAGGGAATAGATTTCTCCGAAGAAGACACCACTGAGTTATCTCAAGAAGAAAGCTGAACCACACACAGGCTATCCTGGACAATGGAAATGATGCTGGTCGTTGTCTTCTTTCTCTGGAATAGAGGGAAAATCGGTGAACTACTCTAAAGGCAGAAAAAAGTAATTAGAGCTTTTTGGGTGAAAACTTTCTTACTTTCAAGTCAGCATCCTGGGGTTCGATCAAGAACACTTGCCAAAGGAGGGCACGCATTGCATGGAGCACTGGGTGTGGTGCAAAAACAATGAATAGTGTTACACTGAAAAGAAATTAAAAAAAAAAAGTGAGAAAAAAAAAAGAGTCTATGGAAGATTTAGGCAAAAAAAAAGAACACTTGCCAAAGGTGACCATGCAGCGGACTGCTGCTTTGCCTAGTCATGGCTCTAAACACACTCTTTGCTCTCAAAATGCAGCAAAAATCTGAGTTAAAGGCTGCTCCACCACCTGGCATGTAGAAAAAGCCAATAGCAGTTTGCCTTTAGTAAATAATAATGATGTTCCTATTTTACGCACGGCTTGGTGGGGGCAATTCAGAGACTTAGACCTGGCAGAGTTCGTGGCAAGTGGGGAGGTAGAAAGATGCAGAATTGTGGTAGGAGGCAAAAGGATGGAAGTATCTGCTAGTAATGGCTCACTCTGGAAATGTAAGGGGTGAAAAAATTAATGCTGAGAGGTTTGTGTGATATTGAAGGAGACTGGGCCTTGAAAAATTATGTGGTAGGGATTAGAGCAAAGGGCATCGCATTTTAGGGCCCAGCTTTTGAAGCAGTGAGGCAGTTCGGTAGAGCTGGACGTAATATTTGGTCGGTCATGCACTTGGAGACTCAGGGGAGTGGCAACTTGAGATCATGCTCTCTGTCCAGTGGCTTCTCACTGCTGAGGCAGCCCGGTTATCTGTGTGGGAATATTGTAGGTCTGGACCCGGACTGACTGATTTGAATATAGGTTGTGCTGCTTGCTGTGTGACCTTTGCCACGGTTACTGAACTTCTTTGTGATTCTATTTCCCATTTATAAAAAGGGGATAACAAAAGCACTCCCCTCATGGAGTCACCTGAGAATTAAGTGAGTTAAAATGATAGAAGGACGCTGGCATGCCTCCAGCTCTTGAATTTGGAGTGTCCAGCTCTTGATTTCGGGTGAGGTCATGCTCTTGGGGTGCTGGGATCCAGCCCTGTGTCAGGCTCTGAGCTCAATCTGCTAGAGATTCTCTTCCCCTCCATCTGCCCCTCCTCCAGCATTCATGTGCGCGCGCTCTCTCTCTCTCTCTCTCAAATAAATAAATCTTTAAATGAAAACCCAAACCATAGAGAGCACTTAGAAGACTACTTGGTACATCATAAATGCTAAACACATTCGCTGTTGTTTCTTTAATTTTTAATTGTTTAAATTTCTGAAATAGTATTTGGACATAGAATAATGCAAACAACAAAGAAGCGTTTTCAGTGAAAATAAAACCCATCCCTCCTTTCTGATCCCTGTTCAGCTCCAGTCTCTTACTGGGTGTTACTGTTAACTCTTTCCATTTTTAATTCTTTTGGCGGTTGTCATTGAGCAAATGACCTCATACTTCAGTGGCTTGAACAGGTGTTTCATGGTATTTTGGATTCTGTGGGTCAGGGATAAAGGCAGGGCTTGGCTGCTTCTCCTTGTGGTGGTGAGGTCTCTGTGTAGCATGCCCCTGGTGAACAGGGTGGTCTGTAAGGTCCTAGAAGGCTTTGCTGCCGTGTTCCATGCCTTGGCAGGGATGGCTGGGGGGCTGGGCTCAGTGTTGACCGCTGCCCAGAGAATCTACTACGCATGGCAACTTCAGCCTGGTGGCCCTGGGTGGTCGGACTACTCACGTGGCCACCAGCTTCCCTCTTGTATTAATCAGGGTTCTCTAGACAAACAGAACAAATAGGATGTATGTATTTTCATAGAAAAATATGTATTTTAAGAAGTTGGCTCATATGATTATGGAGGCTGTGAGTCCAAAATCTGCAGTGTGGGCCAGCACACTAGAGACCCAGGAGAGCCAGTGGTGCAGATGAAGACCAAAGGAAGTCTGCTGGAGAATTCTTTCTTTGTGGGGAAGCTGATCTTTTTGTCCTTTCCAGACCATCAACTGATTGGATGAGGCCCACCCACATTATGGAGAACAATCTGCTTTACCCAGAGTTCACTGATTAAAATGTTAATCTCATCCCCAAATAGTCTCCAGATGGACAGATACAATTAACTTGAGCTAGAGTGCCTCGGAGAGAACCAGTTAGAAGCTTCATGGCCTTTTGTGACCTAGTCTCAGAGGTTATATGATTTTCCTTTCACCAGACTCTATTGATTGGGTCCATCACAAAGCCTGCTCAGACTCAAGGAGAGCAGACATGGACCTGCCACTCAATAGGAAGAGTGTCGGCAGATTTGCAACCAGCTGCCATGGTGTACCCTTGATTTCAACAAGTTTGGCAGTATCCATCCATTCCTTGCCAAGAAAGAAAGGGAATTAGTATTATCCCCCCTTTTCCTCTCTTCCTCTCCCCTCCGCCTCCCAATTTTATTACATATCCCATTATTTTTAATTCTTTTTTCAGTAACCTTTATAATTTTAAATAAAGCATTCCGTACTTGACAAGGCCATGGAGAAACAAGATTTGTTGAGTGTGTGTGTGTGTGTGTGTGTGTGTGTGTGTGTTTAGTAGAAAAAATCAGAACTGTCTAAGAGGAGACCTAACAGAGAGGCTCTTATTAAAACTCTTCACTCACTAGATGTGTGAATTGCTGGGGAGCATGTCCCCTGAGGCGCACAGCAGGTGACCTAAAGCAGCAGTTGTTATTTTCTCTTTGGCTTTGTTTGCCTTTTTCTTCCTTGAGTTTTGTGTTGTTTCAAGTATGAATTCGTTCTCACTGATGAGGAATCTTCAAACAGATACACTGTTGAGTTCTATATTTGTGTATGGATACATACACCAGAAGGACCTATCAGAACTAAGTATCCTCATGCTTTTTTCATTACAGAAGCAATCAGTTAATTGGAAACAGTTACATATTTCAGACAGTGTCAGGAACCCTGTGGCTCTGTTGGAAGGTTGGCTTTTTTTTTTTTTTTTTAATTAGCTAATGGAATTGAGAAGTGGGGCTTAGTTTAACGCTCAGAAGACATACTAATCCCTTTTTATAATTATCTGATCTCCTGAGAAGCACACAAGAAACTCCGTTCTTGTTGGTTTACATTGTCGTGTATTGCAGATAAAATTCCTTTTTATATAATTTTTGGCTTCATTAGAGGGAGGAATGTAAATGTGTTGATATCTGCATTATATTTCTAGCTGAATTTGTTCAGATTTTGTTGGTAATTCTAACTTGTTCACCTGTTGACCTTGGGAAAAATATGAAAAAATAATTAGAGCAAAGGTAGAAATCAAGCGGAATTCATCCTCCCTCTTTCTCATTCTCTCTCCTTCCCTCCCCTGCCAACCCCTCTCCCTTTTCTCCCCCACCCTTCTCAACAGAATTGCTCTTTCCAGTAGAAGTAACTGCTTAAGGGTAGCCCTTTTTAGGGGCGCCTGGGTGGCTCAGTCAGTTAAGCCTCCGACTCCTGATTTCAGCTCCGGTCGTCATCTCGGGGTCGTGAGACTGGGTCCCGAGTCCGGTTCTGTGCCCAGCGGGGAGTCTGCTTGAGATTCTCTCCCTCCCTCTGCCACGTCCCCTCTCAAATAAATAAGCAAATCTTTGAAAAACAAAAAAGAATAGCCCTTTTTAGGGGTGCTGATTGTCCTTTTACGTGATGCTCAGAGTCACTTGTCTACCAAATTCTTGCTCATCTCTCCTCCCTCACGCCCTCGGGGCAGCCCTCTCATATCATAGGTCACTTTTTGTGTGAAGGTTAACGCGGAATCACAGTGTGTGTCCCCTTTTGTGTCTGGCTTCTCTTCGCTCAGGGCCGTGCTGGCCACATTGCTCCGAGCTGTGTTGTGTGGCTACGGGTTGTTCCTGTCATTGGTTGGTTGTACCTGTACCATGGCCTGTAGCACTGATGACCCCTCCTCCTAGCGACCTGCACCCGGTCGCGTCCCGCTTGGGACCAGCACGGACAGGGCTGCCACGAACCAGTCTGCACCCATGTTCTGGCCGATGTGTGCACATAGTTGTGTTGGACACACACCCGGGAGCGGAGCTGGCGGCCGGACGGCTCACAGGTCTGCTGTGGCAGAGACGGCCAGAGCGGGGTAGTCACAGATACTCCCGTGGTGCCGTGTGAGGTCCACTGGCTCTGATGCTTGTCACTGCCCTTTGTCTTGTTTTCGCCGGCGCGTCAGTACCTGTTCTTGAATTCCCCAGACTGATGAAGGTGAGCACCCCAAAAAGGGCTCCCGTAACATGTGCCGTACCGTATGTCAGAGCGGAGCGAGATACGCAACATTAAAGACTCATCTAGAGATTATGTGTCAGCTTTTTGACTGGTCTAGCTCTTCTCTTTCTCCATGCTGTAAAATTCCGTTCTCATGGGACTTTCTCCTTTCGTTTGGTAGGAGATGCGTGGCAAGAGATGGGCTGTTAGTAAAAGTTAATGAAACTTTACGAATATATTCTACCAGTTCTGAGAATTAAGGCTTTCAGTATATATATATATTTTTTTAAGATTTTATTTATTTATTTGACAGACAGAGATTACAAGTAGGCAAGAGAGGCAGGCAGGGAGAGAGAGGAGGAAGCAGGCTCTCTGCGGAGCAGAGAGCCCGATGTGGGGCTCGATCCCAGGACCTTGGGATCATGGCCTGAGCCGAAAGCAGAGGCTTTAACCCACTGAGCCACCCAGGCGCCCCAAGGCTTTCAGTATATCTGAAAGCTGGGATTTTGCTTGTGCCACCTTACCGTTTGAACTTTGCTGATTTAAGTCGATCCACTGATTTTTAGCATTTATTGCGACATTTTTATAGGAGAATTTGTCTAAGTCATGCTCTGCAGTTGGCCAGGAATTTTTGCCATTTTTTAGAAAATGCAGTGAGTGGTTTGGATGAAACTTAATATGATTTGATATGCCCGAGTTTGTTTTGATTTATTTCCTTTTGAAATTTCATCCCTCAGCTTCTGTTTAAGGGGCCTGTTTTATCTTCTCAGTTGTTTCTCTTTGAGGATCGTATCCCTCTTAAGGAATGTAGCCCCACTTTGTACTTGGTGCAAATGTTCTCTCCCCCTTTATATATCACTGGGGCGGTGCTGATCAAGGGAGAGGCACTGTTGGTCTTCAGTACCTCTAAGGTATTTGTGGTACTGTTTGGCCTGTTGGTGGCAAGATTAAATCCTGGGTGTGGCATAGCCTAAAGGGTCTTTAGAAAACCCAGGCTTCTGACCTCAGGAACAGAAGAAGATTTCTCTGCCTCCAGAGACACACCCTTGGATCCCCTTTCAGAATTACTGTTCGGGAGCAGTGTTGGTGGGGGCGGGGGGGGGGCGGGGGGTACAGTTTGTAGGATCTCTGTCAAGGAGAGGAGGTTGGAAGAGAGACGATGGAAGCTTACTTCCTACAACTCAAAGTTTCTTAGCCCGGGTGGGGTTTCAGTAACAGTTAGGAGATAGAATTCAAATAGTTCACTGCTATGGAAGTTTTTGTGTATTGTTAATTTTTTTTTTTTTTTTAAGTAGAGGGAATTCAAGACGAATCCTTTCATGAAGTCACGTGAACTTGTGTTCCGATATGTTTTTGTTGGTGGGAGGAAGGGAGTCCTTGTGGCTCTGGAGTGGGATCTGAGAATTGTTCATAATGCTGAGAAGGGTGGGGTGTGGTGGTGGGAGGCACCGGCCGGCCTGAGGAATAGCAGTGGGGGCTAGTTATGGAGTCGTGAAATAGAAGGGGAATGACTAGGTTACGCTTTGTAGGCATTCAGAACTGTTTGTTGAATGAATATGCATAATTACATTCATCACATACTGCAGTTGCCAGATCTGCATGGAGGTCCAACCCATCAACTGTGGCAGTGGTCGAGGGGCTCACAATGTGGTATCTCATTTATCTTTAGGTAATAAGGAATTCTCTGCTTCCATCAGCTACAGTTGAAGCATTTTGGTTGGAAAGAGATTTGTCTTAACAAGATGTGGCGCCACCCCCAACCTGCCAGGCATCCGTCTGAACCCTGTTTTGTTCTCTGCCGTTCCTCCCTACACACCCTTCCCGCGTGTGTGTGTGTGTGTGTGTGTGAACTTGGGGGCATGAGGGTCCTGTAAGGTACCCTCTCCAAGTTCAGTGGACTCTGTTTTGTCAGGGAAGTTTTATTTATTTTTATATTCAATTCCCATTTATTTATGGCTCTGGGGCCATGTGATCTCTTCAGTATGAAGAAAAGCAGCAAGTTCAACACAAAATAGAGATCAGACGCGCAGAGTGGGACAGCACCAAAGTAGGGGAAAAGGCAGTAGCCAAAGGAAGAGGTGAGATGCTCAGAGATGAAGAACTTCCTGTTCTGCCCCACCCCCCCCCCCTTTCTGGGGAATGACTCAGACGTTAAGGGGAAACACACAGCTTTCCATAAGGTAATTCTGCCCCCCCTTTTTAAAAAAGTTTTATTTTTATTTTTTATTATTATTTTTAAAATTCCTTTTATGCATTTATTTATTTATTTTAGAAAGAGTATACGAGCAAGCAGGGGGAGGAGCAGGGGGGAGGGAGAGGGAGAACCCTGAGCACACCCACACTGAGCAGGGAGCCCGTCCTGGGACTCGATCCCATGACCCTGAGATCAGGACCTGAGCCAAAACCAGGAGTTGGACACTCAGTGGACTGAGCCACTCAGACGCCCCCAGGAGAGTTTTAATCAATTTTTAGGTTCACAGAGAAAGAAAACTGTCTCTTTTTGTTTGTTTTTAGGCTTATTTTAGCCAGCCCCTAGAAACAAAAGGCTACTGTGTGGATAATCACCGGAGCTGGGAGAGCCTAATTGGAAGGACTTGGTTTTCCTTTAGTCAGATCCCATGCGCTCATAAAGCTCTTTCACACCTTCCAGAGAAAAGTGTCTCTGACTCGGAAACAGAGTGCTACTGTGTCGGGGCTGGGTGCTGCCTGCGGCTCCCAGGGAAGGGCGTGCCTGCCGCTCACCCCTTGAAGTCTGGAATGACTGAGAAGACCCGGAGGACCTTGAGCCAATCCAGAACCCTCAGAGAAAGGAGTGCTACTACAATGGGGGGGTGTGTGTCCTTTTTTCCCGTCCATCAGCTTTGCCAGCAAGTGGGGAAATACCGTTTAAGGGCATGACATTTATATAGTTGAGGAACCGTTTTCTTGGGAACTTTTTCTTTCAAAGAAAAAGTGTTACGAGCCTCAGGCCTCACATCCAGTTTGACCAAATAACCGTCCTCCCTGTGGATCTGATTTGAGTCCCAACTTGGAGCTGTTACCCGCAGAACCAACCCAGAGGCTGGTTCGGGGTGCTGAGTCCCTGGAAACTGTGTTTGGTCCTCAACATCTCTTTCTCTCCTTGACCCTCGATGGCCCAGCGCAGCTTTTTCTCCCCCACTTCCTTCCTGTTTCTTACTTTTATTTTTGGACTGCTCAGATTGAAGGGATCTGATTCAACACAGGACAGCGGTCGGGGGCCTGGGCTGCCGGGTCTCAGCCTTACACTTCCTGCCAGGGGTCTGTTTCCTCTGCCTCCTTGTGTCTGAAAAGAAACAATCTTACTTTGCTGTGGCGTTTAAGTGTGTCTTGGGTGTGTGAGTGTGGGGTGAGGGGGGCAGGGGAGAGGAAGTAGGGAGGGAATATAAAGGAAGGAAAGTCTGAGATACAGTATTTCCTGACTCTAAAACTCCCTGAAAGAACATCATAAAAGAGGATCCTTGCTTGCCCAGGGCCAGGGGAGTAGAGAAAGGGTTACGGTCCCAGGTATCCCAGGTAGCACACAGTGGATCAGAGAACCCTGGGAGCAAGTGAAAGGGCAGAGACAGGCTCAGGGGCCCCAACTCTGCAAGGTCTTCCACAGTTTTGCCTGAGGAAGAGCATCTGTCTCGGCCTGTAATGTGGGGGTAACGAGATGTATTACACAGAGAAGCAAAGGTGATCAACCAGGTCATGGGCATGTGTGCCTTGCCCAAGCTTTGTTGAAATCTGTGTCACTTGGGAAGCCTGTTGCTCTGCCTGCTGCCCCAGCCAAGGAAACTCAGTGGTTATGCAGGATCCCTGGTAATTACTGTTGGTTATTGAGGTTGGGGTACTAGTCTCTGGAGGCACTGGGATGGGGAGAGATGAGATGCATTCCTGAGACCCCACGTTGGTGCTCTGCACATCTCTTCTGGCAGTCTCTCCATACGAATGCTGGTTATGCAGAGCTGTGCTGGAAACATGTCATGGGACTTTGAGGTGGTGCAAGCCATTCATCATCTAGAATAATGTTTCTAAGATTAATGCATAAATACTGTTGATAAACTGTGGGCACACTGCTGGGTGTTGAGTCAGTGATTCATTGTATCTGAAGCTTTGGGGGAGTGAGGAGAGTGACATTGTATTCATAGTCCAAGGCCTGTGCAAAAGCTGGGTCCCATTCCGTTAACTACTTAGCTTTTCTTAAATCAGTGACTGTGGGGACCCAGAGGTTGGGTCTTTTTCTCACAGCAACATGCACTGTTTTGCCTTTTCTTGTGTTCATTAAAATGAAGAACCTTCATTTTGCAGCATAAATGAAGGGTGGAAAGGCAGGCCACAAAGTAGAAGGTATTTGTCGTATATCCAATAAGCGGCTTGTCCGGAATATGTCAGGAACAGCTACAAATCAACAAGAAAAACAAAACCTCATTTTAAAAATGGGAGAAGGGCATTCCATATCACCAGTCATCAGGAAAATGCACATGAAAACTACTATAAAATACAACACATATTCAAATGGCTCAAATTAAAAGCAACCAACCAGCCAACCAACCCTGATAACCAAATATTAGTGGAGATAGGAAAAGCTCTCATTAACTGCTGGTGGAAGTATAAATTGGTTAGTCACTTTGGACTTAAAAAGCTGGACAAACACATACCCTGTGATTCGGTAATTATCCTCCTGGATATATATGTCCAACAGGAAGGAGCGCATATATGCGCCAGAAGCATTTGCAAGACTGCTCATAACGGAATGATAGAAACCTAAGAGAAACAGTCCAAATGCACATGAATGGGTAAATACATTCTGGCAGGATTATGCATGAAAAATTGCACAGTAATAAAAAGAACAAAGTGGTGCTGCACAGAAGAACATGAATATTGAGACATTATACTGAGTAATGTTAGATATTATATTGAGGAAAAGAAGCCAAAAGTATACATATTGTATGATTTCTTTTTTAAATTATTTTTTTCAAAGATTTTATTTATTTGAGAGAGAGAGAGAGACAGAGAGAGGGAACATGAGAAGGGGGAGGGTCAGAGGGAGAAGCAGACTCCCTGCTGAGCAGGAAGCCTGACATGGGATTCGATTCTGGGACTCCAGGATCATGATCTCAGCTGAAGGCAGTCGTTTAACCAGCTGAGCCACCCAAGCGCCCTGTATGACTTCTTTTTTATGAGGCTCAAAGAGGGGGATAATTAATCACTGGTGAATAGAAAAATAGGGCAGGGAGGCTGACGTCAGGGGTATATTGACTGGGAAAGGACATGGAGGGCTTCTGGGGTCTGGATGAAGTTCTCTATCTTTGACCCGTTGCCGATTAAATGAATATTTCATTTGTAAGACTTCCTCATGATAAGTATTTAAGATTTATAATTTTTAAAAAGATTTTTATTTATTTATTTGACAGACAGAGATCACAAGTAGGCAGAGTGGCAGGCAGAGAGAGAGGAGGAAGCAGGCTCCCTGCTGAGCAGAGAGCCCGATGTGGGGCTTGATCCCAGGACTCTGGGATCATGACTCGAGCTGAAGGCAGAGGCTTTAACCCACTAAGCCACCCAGGCGCCCCAGATTTATAATTTTACTATATGTGTGTTATTGTCTAATTTTATTATTTATTTATTTTTACTTCATTGTACTCTTTCAAAATTTTTTTTCATTATGTTCTGTTAGCCACACATCATTAGTTGTTGATGTGGTCACTGATTCATTAGTTGCTTATAACACCTGGTGCCATTCCCTCATTTTGGAAGTTTATTAAGATCAGACATTTAAAAATAAATAATTCAGGATTTATGGTAAAACAGTTAGGCTTATTGGCTGTGTAAAAAGAGAAACTCATTTAAACTGACTTAGACAAACCAGCATCAACAAGGAGTTTTGAGAAACCAACCAGACCACAGTAGCCTAGCCAGTCCTGCTGGGAGTGAGGACTGGAAACTGATTCCTATGGGCACTCATGGTTTCTTGTCTCCAGCATTTGTACCGTACTTTGGCTTTTCTCTACAGATTACCTTTCTCTGCTTCAGCTCACATGTGGTAGAAAATGGCAGCCCAGCCCTTGCTTCTCATGACTCCTGTCTCTAACCTTGCTGCTCTAGCCCTCTCTCCCTCCCTCTGATGGGCTTAGCCTATGCCTCCTTTTTTCTCCCTGGGAATAGGAATCATTTTGTGATCCTGTCAGCTGCGGCCAAGGAGGCTGGGATTGTGTAGGAAGCACCACAGTAAATAGCCAAGGTCAAGAACGGGTAGCTTTTTCTAAAAGGGAAATGTGTGTGGGAAGAAAATGGTCTCCATCCTACCACGTGTTCTCCTGCTGAATGTCTGCTCCCACTGATTTTTTTTTAGCCCCAATTTGGAGCAGGGAAGAGGAGTCCCCAGGAAATTCTTTGCTACCTCACAGCCAAAATCAGACTCTCACGTTTGTTTCCAAACACCCCACCAGCTTGACCCTGATATTTTGCAAAGTGTTCCTGAGCTAAGCTTTATCAAGATCCCTCACAAACTAGCCTTGCAGAGGGACCAACTACCCTGGATCTTTTGGGGACTATAAAAGTTTCCAAATGCCTGAAGATTCACACCTTCTGGATATAACTTTCTGTCCAACAGTAGGAAATAACATTCCTAACTTGATTTGAACTTAGTGTGAATAGCCTTCCTGTTAATTACTGTGGACTTGGTAACCGTGGTAGAGGGAGCCATGGCCCACAGATTTAGGACTTTTCTTTTCTTTTTTTTTTTTTTTTTTAAATTTTTTAAAAATTTATTTATTTGTCAGAGGGAAAGGGAGAGAGAGCAAGCAAGCACAGGCAGACAGAGTGGCAGGCAGAGGCAGAGGGAGAAGCAGGCTCCCTGCCGAGCAAGGAGCCCGATGTGGGACTCGATCCCAGGACTCTGGGATCATGACCTGAGCTGAAGGCAGCCGCTTAACCAACTGAGCCACCCAGGCGTCCCGATTTAGGACTTTTCAAGGCAGAGTATAGCATTATCTCTCTCCCACTCTCTTGGGTCAGCTTAGTCCTAGTAAATGTTAGGAGTTTCTCTGGTCATCCAGCTTTCCCAAGCCCCATCACGAATTTGCAAGAGACAGTGCTGAATTTTTCCTTTGGCAGTGAAGTTTTAAAATGAATTGCTGTATATGTTCATCAGAGTAGCCATGAGAAGGGTCTTTAAGCATTGTTTTTCTTTGGCTTCTAGAGAAAAGTTTGAGAGATCTAGTAATTTTCATCAAGTTAGGTTTTAATTGCTCAGATCTTATTCATATTGGTAAGATTTTCAGGCAGAGGCTAATACGAAAAGGCTAACATGAACCTGGACATTTTTGCGATTGATTTCTACATCCCATAAAATCCCAGACAATTACATTTCCTTGTTTTGCTGGGAGACTGGTTTGCCAGTTAAGTTTATAACCTTGATTCTTGTTTTACCCCCCCATTAGTTAGAGATTAATTACGTGCCTTTGGAAGGGTAAGCTGTTGAACCTTATCTTCTTGGAACCTGCCGTTGTTCTCAACAAGGTCTTCTAAAGGTCAGTCAAGTAACTGAAGTTTTCTCTCTCTCTTTCTTTTTTTTTTTTTTTTAATTTTTTTAAAATTTATTTGTTTGTCAGAGAGAGAGGGAGAGAGCACAGGCAGACAGAGTGGCAGGCAGAGGCAGAGGGAGAAGCAGGCTCCCTGCCGAGCAAGGAGCCCAATGTGGGACTCGATCCCAGGACGCTGGGATCATGACCTGAGCCGAAGGCAGCCGCTTAACCAACTGAGCCACCCAGGCGTCCCTTTCTCTCTCTTTCTGAAGCACATATTTATAAAGTAAAAACTTTAATTAGAAAAAGACCTTATTTCCAGTTTATTACATATGTTTTGCAGATGGTCATGGAAATTCACTGGTGGTAAGACCTACATGTCTTTCTCCATTCATCTGCCCTGGGTACTAATTATTCCATTGATCATTAAAAGTTTAAAAAAAAAAAAAGTGATGGTTTCATCTCTCAGCTTAGGCTACATGATTCTCAGTGACCTAAGACACCATTTTAATTTCTTCTTCGCATTACATGGCAACTATGGCTCTGCTCCAAAGGTCTTCTGTATTCCAGCTTCAGATCTGGGTTGAATGAGCCGTCCCACTCTGGGACATGGTAGAGGGTGAGAAAGGGAATCACTAGTCCATTCGTGGCTCTTAATGCTTCCGTTTGTATGTCAGTCCTCACATGCACTTGACGATGGTAAGTCACGTGGCTAAGCCTACCAACAACGGAGTAGGGAAATGAAATTGACTCTTCCATCTGGAGACACTGTAAGTCACGTGACAATGGGAAGTCTATTCCTTTTACAAGGAGGGCAGCAGATAATTGAAACAACAACATAATTTACCACAATGGAAAACAATATTTAATTCTAAGAGGTTTAGTGGCATGTATGCTGATTCAGAAACAGAGTTTAGATTGATGACATCTGTATTTTGGGGTTTGTTTTGAAAAAGTTATGCTTCAGAAATCTGCCTACATATGGAAGACAGGTCTCATTTTTATACAGGACTGATTAATCTTTTATGAGTTAGAGAGCTGTACCCACAGTTTGGTAACTTTCCACTCATTGTTTCTTAAGGGTCTAGATCTGCATTTAAACAAGAAGTTACTCTTCTTACTCTCTTGACTTTTGTATCTTGATTTTCTATGTGTTATTGCTATCTTATTGGTCGATTGTCTTTTGTTTAATTGCCTGAATTAATATGGTTTTGGCAGCCACTCAAAGCTGGATGACAGTGTAAAGAGAAAAATAGAGAGGAGCCTTTCAGAAAAACTGAAATTTATTAGGGCTTAGTGAATCTGTCCTGGTATTTTATTGAAAAATGAAATTGCTGAGCTGTTGCTGATATCCTTACTGGGGAATTTCTGCCTTAGTATTGAAAAAGGACAAAATCAGAACCCTTTGAAGGAAGATGACAAATTGCAATTATACTTAATGCAAGTTAAAAAATTTCAGTGCCTTGAGTGGTTTTTCTCTCGTATGCATGTTGGGGAGATTCAGAACCCTTTTTGGGGGGCAGGCAGGGAATCTTGGCCATTCTTAGAGTTTCACCCTTGCAGCCTTTAGTGGAGTTGAGGCACCTGTTTAGGTAAGAGTCTTGCATAGATTTGTTTTTTTTAAAGATTTATTTATGTTCTATAGTTAAGAGGCCATTATGACTTGTCTCCCTCTCTGATTTCGCCACCAGAGACCCTTAACTCTAGGGAACAAATTGAGGGTACAGGAGGGGAGGTGGGTGGGGGATGGGCATGAAGGAGGACACTCGATGTAATGAGCACTGGGTGTTGTATGTAACTGATGAATCCCTGACCTCTACCTCTGAAACTAATAATACACTACATGTTAACTAACTGAGTTAAAATAAAATAAAAAAATTTATTTATTTACTTTAGAGAGAGAGAGCGTTCATGGAGGAGTGGGGGGAGGGGCAGAAGGAGAAGGAGAGAGAGAGAGAGAGAGAACCTCAGGTGAGCACGGAGCCACACTCGGGGCCCAATCTCATGACCCTGAGATCATGACCTGAGCTGAAATCAAGGGTCGGCTGCTTAACTGATGGGGCCACCCAGGTGTCCTTAGTTTCTGTAATTTTGATAAGAATGCCAAGATTTTTTCTGATTGCTTGATTCTTTAAAAAGGTGAGATGGAATTGACACAAACATTGTGTTAATTTTAACTGTATAGTATAATTCAGTATTTGTGTATTTTGCAAAATGATCACCACAGTAAGTCTAGTTAACACCCATCACCACACGTAGTTACAAATTTTTTTCCTTGTGATGAGAACTTTAATTTTTTTATTGAAGTTTTTTATTTTAATTCTAGTTAGTTAACATAGTGTTAGAATGGTTTCAGAAGTACAATATAGTATATTCAGTATATTATATGTATTTTATATATATTATATATTATATATCTTATATATTTTGTATATATTATATATTATATATAATATATTTACATATTCAGCATATTATATATTTTATATATACATTATATATATTACATATATATCTTAAATATATATATTTTAAATATTTCAGCAGTCCTATACATTAGTGCTCATGATGATAAATACACTTTTTAATCCTCTTCACTTATTTCACCCATCACCCTGCCCACCTTCCCTCTGGTAACCCTCAGTTTGTTCTCTGTAGTTAAGAGTCTGTTTCTTGATTTGTCTGGTTTTTTCCTTTGTACATTTGTTTCTTATATTCCACATGAGTAAAATTATATGGTATTTGTCTTTCTTTGACACTTGTTTCTCTTAGCTATGTTCTCTAGATCCATCTGTGTTGTTACACATGGCAATTTTTCATTCCTTTTTATGGCCAAGTAATATTCCACTGTGTTTATATACCCATTTTTCTTCATCCATCCATCTGTGGATGGACACTGGGGCTCCTTCCGTAATTGGGCGATCTTAAATAACACTGCAGTAAACATAGGGGTGCTTGTATCCCTATGAATTAGTGTTTTTGTATCCTTTGGGTAAATACCCAGTAGTATGATTACAAGATCTTAGGGTATTCCTATTTTTAACTCTTTGAGGAGCCTCCATGCTGTTTTCCAGTTTGCATTCCCTCCAACGGTGTGGGAGGGTTCCCTTTTCTCCACATCCTCGCCGACACCTGTTGTTTCTTGTGTTGTTGATATTACCATTCTGACAGGTGTGAGGTGATCTCATTGTGGTTTTGATTTGTATTTCCCTGATGATGAGTGACGTTGAGCATCTTTTCATGGGTCTTTTGGTGCCATGAGAACTTTTAAGACTTTTAAGATCTACTCTCTGCAACTTTCAAATAACACAGCATTATTAACTCTAATTGGTTGAACTTTAAGGTAAGCGGACCAGTCCTCAATGGATAACACTTAATCAACCTCAAGTATTAATGAAAACTTGGTTTTGAAACATAGTGTCCATTTATGAAATTCTAAAGGATTTTACACATCAGTCCCAGTCTAGTATTGGGTAGTTGTGAATGCTGCTTTTCTTTTCCCTCTGATCTCTCTGATCATGTTGGCATGTGTTAGGTCCTGAGCTCGCGTTATCGAGGGACAGGAAATAATTTAAGGACCAGCCACAGGAGACCCTAACCCAGTGCATCTCTTGTGTCTCTCAGGGGCACTTTTATGAAGAAGCATTAGACAAGTCGCCCTACACCCCGGTATTAGAAGATGGTGATTGACTGAACGATATGAATCTCGTATGAGACTGTGGTTTGGCCAAATGTGTGTCCTGCTGTTAAACAACCAACATGGCTTCAGGATCGTCACTTTCCCCGATTTAGACTTTGTTTACTATTCCATCATATTTTCCCTTGTTCTGAATCGGATATTTTTCTTCTGTTTTAAAATTAAGGTAAATACAGTTCAGTCTAGTTTTGAAAACTGCCTGAAGCTCTCTCCGGAGTGATGTTGGGTATACACGCATAGAGTATGCGGACTTGGTGCATTCAAACATTTAAAGAAGGCCCTTAATGTACATGTACATGAAGTGTGCACAGAGAGGGGAAGAGAGCTCAGTCACCCCCTTTCTGTGCCCTTTGTCTCCCTTGTTCTTGCTAACAGATGTGCACGCTCAGGGGTCGCTGGGGTCTCCGGCTCTTGGACTCAGACTGTAGGCAGGAGACTCTGTCGGGGCCCTTTCGCTAACAAAGAAGGGACTCGTGGTGTGCTATGGGGTCTGCAGTGCAGGCCCAGGACTGCAAGTGGGATGAAACTGGCGGGGGGCAGTGGGATAACGGGCACGTGGGCAGGAACAGCTGGGGAAGGGACTGCTCACCGACTTTGGGGTTGGAGTTCATATTTTCCAATGAGCTGCTTTGGCATCTGACCCAGGTCCCTCTGCAGACTCTGTTACACTCCTTGGGCCGGGAGTGTGTGCCTGTCTGTGCTCTCCTGGCCTCTCGTCTGTGACCTGCTCTGGCTTTCCCTTCACTACCGTCTCTCGGTGCCGACAGCTCTCGATGTTCAAGGCAGAACTGGCCAGAAGCTAAACGCCTGGCCTGCTGCACTGTAGCTGTGTAAAGAAGTGCTTTCCCTGAACTTGGACTTGGTGCCCTTTGCTGTTACTGATGGACATTATAAAGCATGTTCGTATTAAAGTTTCTGTACACTTGCTGGTTCTCCTCCTTGCTCACTGGCCGTTCCTTTTCACTTTCCTTTGCTGTTTCTTCATCACCTTGATTTTTGGAGGGCCCGAGGGCTCAGTCCTCGATCTCTTCTTTTCTGTAGACTCTTCACTCGGTGCTTCCAGTACTGTTAATATTCTGGTGAGTCTCACATTTATTTCTCCTGCTCTGACTTTTTTCCTGAACTCCATGCTTGTACATCCAACCACCTCCTCCTGTCTCCACCTGGAAGTCTCCTGTGGCCACCGCAGTGTGGCCAGAACAGAATTCCTGCCTTTTCCCCAAACTTGTTTTTCCCACAGCCTTTCCTGTTTCCATTGTGGGCAAAACCCTAGAACTATGTGTTCATCTTCACTCTCTTTTCTGTCACTCCAGTCCATTAGCAGATCCTGCTGACTCTACCTTGGGAATTTACCCAGAGTCTGCCTCCTCCCCTCTCTCGCTTGAATTACTGCGGCAGCCCCGCAACTGGTCTCCCTGCTTCTGTCCTCGTGGTGCATTCTCAGCCGTGGTTCTTTAAAAACATCTGGGGGGCTCAGTCGGTTAAGCGTCTGCCTTCGGCTCTGGTCGTCCTGGGATCGAGCCCTGCATCGGGCTCCTTGCTTAGTGGGGATTCTGCCTCTCCTTCTGGTTCTTTCCCCATTCGTACTCTCTCTTTCTCTCTCAAATAAATAAAATCTTTAACAAAAATTAAAAACAAAGGTCAGATGGTGGTACTTCTCTGCTAAACCCTCTGTTGGCTTCCTGCTTGCATAAAAGGAGAAGGTTTTACAGTAAACTCTGGGGCTCTTTTGCCCTGGGCTCTGGGTAGTCTCAAACTTCCTCTGCCCCCTTGCTTGGCAGCACGGGCCTCCGTGGTCTTCCCCACACTTGGCTGTGTGCTTCCCCTTAGGGCCTGTGCGCAGGCTGCGTCTCTGCCTCCGTTGTTCTCATCCCCGTTCCTGCTTGGGCTGAGTGCTCGCTCCCGTGTCCCCATCTCAGAACCTTGACTCAGGTTGATGCAGAATTGAAATCAGCCTCCTCCTGCCACCCTTCGTCCCCGAGTCCTTCCTTGTCCTTTTCCCCAGAGCATGATAGCATGTCCTGTAACTCACCGATTATGGTACTGTCCGGCCCCCCCGGCAGAGTGTGGCCTTCCCCGGCGTAGGGCTCTTGACCTGGCTTGTTGGCTCACGTCTCCCAAACTCTGAGAACAGAGCCCGGGAACACAGAAGGGGCTTCATAGGTACGTGCCCAGTGAGCTGCTCCTTCGGGTTCACTGTGCCGTTCACGGTCCCTCCTGTAAGGAAGTGTATGTTTCAGTCATGTTATGAAAAGAAAATCTATTTATTTCCCTGATGAACAGGGACTTTTCATTTCTTCCGCCAGTTACGGAAGTTGTGTAACTCATCGTTTTTCCTTTTTTGCTCTGGCTGCCAGGATGCCAGGAGCTAAGTCGTACCGTCAGTTGTGCCTCACTGTGTAGGTAAGATCATCCAAACCCCCTTCTCCTTTCCCCTCCTGCCAGCCTTCACTTGATGAAAAGTTGTCTGGGAGTTCTTTTTATTCTTTGATGATAACTATGCCTTTTATTGTTAGACCCTTCAAATGACCTTTGGGCATAAAGGGTGTATAAGAATTCGTATCCACAGGGCACCTGGGTGCTTCCGTGGGTTAAGCCTCTGCCTTCGGCTTAGGTCATGGTCTCAGGGTTCTGGGATCGAGCTCCGCATCGGGCTCTCTGCTCCGCGGGGAGCCTGCTTCCCTCTCTCTCTCTGCCTACTTGTAATCTCTCTCTGTCAAATAAATAAAATCCAAAAAAAAATTATAAAAAAAAGAATTCATATCCACTATGCAAAGGAGAGGTCGTTTGTAGAAGAGATTCGTTCATCTGAGGTTAGAGCTGGCTTTCTTTTGAGCTTCAGTGAGCTCAACACCGTCGTTTCGGGGTATGCAGTGTAGAGGTCTGACCCACCCTCTGAAGCAGCAGTTTCGGACGTGCTTCTCTCCGTAAGCTTTTATTTGACTGAATTGCCCGGGTACAAGTATTTACACGCTCCTAAGCTGTTGTCAGCCCCAAACTTTTGCTCCTTAGACCCACGGACCCTAATGTCTCACAGAAGATCCTTTGAAGGATTTCTTGCCACAGTTCAGCAAAAGAAATTGTTGGCCAGAACCCCAGAGGATGAGACTCCTGGGGGGCTGTTCACTCTGGACACATAAGAACTGAGGTCCTAGTGCCTGCTTTCCACAGGGGGGCTGTCTTAGGGGTACCCAAAGCCATAGCTTAAGTGTCTTCCTGGAACTTTACCTTTGCTTTTAAAATCTTTGGAGAAATTCCTTCTTCATTTGGGCGGCCTTAGCAGGTTCTGTCGCATGGAGGCTGACAAAGATCTGCAGAATTTCCTCTTTCTGAGTTGGCCAGGTTGGAGTCAACGACCCCAGTGGGTGTAGTCCTCTTCTTTAAGCAGGCAGTGGTGGGGTGGGCAATGTGCTCCGGGAGAGTGGGTGCCAAGGGTTGTGATGATTTCTCTGCTGGTTTTTAGACAAATGGGATTTGTGGCTCGAAGGAGTTCTAGTTTAGTTTGTTTTTAAAATTTGTGGGAGTGCCTGGGTGGCTCAGTGGGTTAAAGCCTCTGCCTTCGGCTCAGGTCATGATCTCAGGGTCCTGGGATCCAGCCCTGCATCGGGCTCTCTGCTTCCCCCTCACTCTCTGCCTGCCTCTCTGCGTACTTGTGATCTCTGTCTGTCAAATAAATAAATAAAATCTTAAAAAAAAAAAACAAAAAAAATTCGATTACCTAGAGCCAATGGTTCTTACAAATTAGTTCAGTTTCCTGTTCAAGTTGCTTTTTGGTACGTTCTGCACACAGACCTGCACTTCTCCCTGGTTCTGCTTGTCGCAAGAACGAGGTGTCAGAAAACACAAAGGCGCTAGGAATTTTTATTTTTTTTTAATCTTAGTCATTTTAAAATAAAAATTGGATGTTTATTTTGCTATTTCTTTGTTTTGTATATTTAATTGGATAAGCCGATTTTGAATATTATTTACTGTCTTCATACTGTGGAAGTAAGATTATAGTTCTTATGATTTCTTCCAATACTCTTTTCTTAAATCATCTTCATGTAATTTTTTGTTAGGTTAATGTATAATGTTTATATTATATTACTATGAAAATAATTCACAGCCGAGATGTGTCATTCAAACATTTCCTTCCTCACACAGCTTCTTCTCACCCAGAGTTAATAATGTTTTGTTTGTTAGCTCTATGAGCCTCTTACTGATTTTCTCCAAAATGGAAGCCCAGCCTTCTCTTTATGTTTGAAAACCTGAGGGTAGCTATCTGTTTGATCCATTGTTCCTAAAAGCATTCCTTATGAAGTATCCCACCAACCCAGAGATGCCCTGCGTTTCTCCTT